>JNCO01004710.1:0-14894 GCA_000785685.1 Uromyces viciae-fabae
GGGTAATGTAGCTGATACTTCACTACCTCATTTCTGAAATTTGTAACTTGTGCAAAAGTTACGCTACAGAGGAGCGTAGTGGGAAGAATGTGGCCGCTAAAGCTACGGAATATTGATAACAAAAAAAAATCCACTATGCTACACAGTAGCGTAGTGGGAATAAACTTACGCTAAAGCTACACAGTAGCGTAGTGGAAAAACCAAGCACTATGCTAAATGTTGCTGGCAAAATAGCGTAGTGTAGCGTAGCGGCCCACCATTGGGCTCACACTTCAATTGTCTCAGGGCACAGAGTAAAGAAGAGAGTAGAAGAGCCAATGAAGAGTTTTTATTCCCTCAAAAAACTCATAAAATTTATAGAAAAAGAAAAAAGTGGTTGGGAAGCCTAACAACTAGAGAGCCCCCCACTCAAAAATGTAGAGGAGGCCTAAAAAGCAATAAAATAAAATAATAAAAATAAAAAAGAATTAAGAGAATTTCTAGAAAAGTTTAAGATAAAGCAGACTGACATGAATGCAGATAAGCTAGACAAAGACAGGAAGAGCATCACAATTGCTGGGGGTGTTAATCCCAGAAAATTAATTCTAAACAGAATAAAAATAAACGAAAAGAAAAGAAAAAGATAATACATAGAGATAAGAAAAACACACAATGATTTAAAATTCAGGGCTCATGGCTAAAAGCTTATTCTAAGGCTGTATGATCAGACTACTTGTAAGACTTTTTCTAAGATTTATTTTAAACTAATTTGATGAAAAATAAAGTAATAATTTTAAAATAAAATAAAAAATAAAAAGGAATTTTATTCATAGCATAAGTTTGATTTTTAATGAAAGAGGCATAAGAAAAAGAGTGAAATTTCAACAAATAATATTCTTTAGGTTGATAAGCTGCCTGAGATGATATTCATATTCTTTGAGGAGCTGGGTGATCTTTATATATCTATCTTTGTGCGGGCTTACTGAGCTGAATTTGTTGGTGGTGTGGGTTCAAGCTGCATGCTGTCTTGGTTGATGAGCTGAACAAACTGATAATTTTGCTGTCAATTGCTTTGCTGAATATATGTATAGGGGGTCGGTTTTCGCACCACCCAAATCCTGCCTTGCACCGCCTTTTGACGTCAGGAGGATGTCGAGTTTTTTTTCATTTTTTAAATATTTTTAAAAAAATACTTCCAATGGTCCCAAAGCTGCCAAATTTTTTTAACAACCTCCTGAGCCCCCCTTCCACATATTCTGAGCTTTTTAGCTCAAAAAAAAAAACATTGAAGTACTCCTTATTTAGGGAGCACACTAAATCAAAAAATAAAAATAAAAAAAATGGTTAACGCGGGAAATATGGGCTAAAAATTTTATCACATGTATTTCCACACTATTGAAATGTGGGATAAATTTTTTTATCCACGGGGGAGAAAAAAAAAATCACTTTTATGTTTACTTTTGTAAAATTTTGATACATGCACCTGTTTTTGCAAAAGTAAACGTAAAAGTGACTTTTTTTGCTTCCCCGTGGATAAAAAAAGATTTATCCCACATTTCAATAGTGTGGAAATACATGTGATAAAATTTTTAGCCCATATTTCCCGCGTTAACCATTTTTTTTATTTTTATTTTTTGATTTAGTGTGCTCCCTAAATAAGGAGTACTTCAATGTTTTTTTTTTTGAGCTAAAAAGCTCAGAATATGTGGAAGGGGGGCTCAGGAGGTTGTTAAAAAAATTTGGCAGCTTTGGGACCATTGGAAGTATTTTTTTAAAAATATTTAAAAAATGAAAAAAAACTCGACATCCTCCTGACGTCAAAAGGCGGTGCAAGGCAGGATTTGGGTGGTGCGAAAACCGACCCCCTATACATATATTCAGCAAAGCAATTGACAGCAAAATTATCAGTTTGTTCAGCTCATCAACCAAGACAGCATGCAGCTTGAACTATATGTGGCAGGGGGGCTCAGGAGGTTGTTAAAAAAATTTGGCAGCTTTGGGACCATTGGAAGTATTTTTTAAAAATATTTAAAAAATGAAAAAAAAACTCGACATCCTCCTGACGTCAAAAGGTGGTGCAAGGCAGGATTTGGGCGGTGCAAAAACCGGCCCCCTATGTATATTTTTAGCTGAATTTCATGGTGGTAAAAATATTAGCTGGGCCAATAGGCTGGCTGTGCTGATGAGGTTCATCTCATTTCAGGAGCTGGGAGGGCTGAATATATTTGTATTTCTGGGGGCAACCAAGCTGTCTCATCTGATAGTTTACACATCCTCTGTAGAGCTGAGTGAGCTGACTACATGTGTAATTGTGTGGGATGTATGAGCTGAATTTTTTAGGGGTGCAGTGTGGGCTGGCTGAGCTGGATATACTCCAGTGCAGTAATTTTTCTAACTTTTACTAGTTCAATTGAGCCATTTTTTGATAAGGAGGTTGAATTCCTTGTTGGTATGCTACTTACCACAATTTGTTTGATGAGTAAAGTGTACCTTTGACTGCACTTAATGGTTTTTTTGAACGTTAGGGAGCTGACCCCCCCAGCTCAGCTACCTTTTTGGTTCCAAACCAAAGATAAATACAAATTTTCCGAAGGGAACCGTGTTGAATTTCCTGTTATTTTTAGTCCCTTTGATAACATTAAGTTCTTCAGTAAACTACCAATTTGGATAGATATCAGCTCAATTAATGGTATGACATTTGACTTATTCAAATTTGACTAAATATTTAATATAACTACCAAGTTAAAGGAATTCAAAATATAATAACAAAATTAATTCATATTCAAATAATCAAAAAGTAAAGTCTTCTTTTTTTTTGGGGGGTCTTGATCTTAGATCAAAATTATTAAGGTTAATTTAATAATTCTGATAGCAGAGAGAGTCAATAAGTTGATTGAGAGATTGATGAATCCAAACAAAGCCAAGAAAGACAATAATGATTAGATTATAATCATGATGAAAAATTGAGATAATTGGAATAGAATTGAATTCCCTCTCAAAGAAAATCAGATATTAAAATTTACTTCAAGTCTACATTTTTTTTTTAAAAAAAACGCTTCATTTAAATTTTTCCTCATTTAATACAAATACATAGAGTTGTACTCATTTTAAGATTTCAAAAAAATAAAGGTAAGAAAAAAAAAAAATTCTTGATCTTAGATCAAAATTATTAAGGTTAATTTAATAATTCTGATAGCAGAGAGAGTCAATAAGTTGATTGAGAGATTGATGAATCCAAACAAAGCCAAGAAAGACAATAATGATTAGATTATAATCATGATGAAAAATTGAGATAATTGGAATAGAATTGAATTCCCTCTCAAAGAAAATCAGATATTAAAATTTACTTCAAGTCTACATTTTTTTTTTAAAAAAAACGCTTCATTTAAATTTTTCCTCATTTAATACAAATACATAGAGTTGTACTCATTTTAAGATTTCAAAAAAATAAAGGTAAGAAAAAAAAAAAAGGGAAGGCATCAAAACATAATTGAATAAAAGAAATTTCTTCCAAGAAAAAAAAAACAAAACAAACAAGATAAGCTAATACAAAACTATAAAAAAAATATATATATATTAAAGTAACTAAAATGAGGGAAGGCATCAAAACATAATTGAATAAAAGAAATTTCTTCCAAGAAAAAAAACAAAACAAACAAGATAAGCTAATACAAAACTATAAAAAAAATATATATATATTAAAGTAACTAAAATGAACATATAAAAAATCAAGATAAAATATATAAATATTTCACCAGAGATAAGAAAAAGATAATCAAATGAAATCAAGTAATAACTGACATAAAAAAAAAAACAGGGCAAAAAAATATAAATAAATAAAAAAGAGAGAGAGAAATGGGAAAATCAAGATTTTTTAAGACGAGTAGAGGATCTAGTAGAAACTTTATTAGGAAGATTAGCAATATCATCAACAGAAGTAAGAGGTAAAAGAGTTAAAGAAGAAGAAGAAGAAACCAAAGGTTCTGATTTTCTAACATGAATTTTTTTAACTGAATTTGAATTTTTTTTTTTTTCTTGTTTATTATTTAAATCAATTTCAGAATTTTTAAATTTTAATTTAGGTTCAATTTGATCTTTATTCATATTTTTTTCTTTATTTTTTTTATTTGAAATTGGTCTTGGTGAGTAATGATTTTGAGGTAAAATAGTTCGATCAGAATGATTTCCTTCTTCATCTTCATCTTCATCATATTCTTTTTTGATATTAAATCGAGTTGACTTATTTTTACCTTCATTCTCTTTCTCCATCACTTCATCATGACTATTATGGTTGATTAGATTATTGCAAGTTTTCTTGCTAGTTGACGAGATTCTTGTTGATTTAATTTTCTGGTTAACAACATGAGGATGAGTTTTAAGTTCTTCTTCTTCCGATTTTACATTGATAATCTTCAAAGGTTTAGTTATTTTGGTTCTAAAGACATCCTCATCATGCATCTTGAACGATAATGGATTCAATGAATATTGACTATAATCAATTAAAAGTTTTAATAAGCCAGTTGAATCGTTCGCCAGTTCCCCCTTGATATCAAAGTCATTTGATTCGTGGGTATCATTCCAAAATCGAAGCCAAAACTTTTTAGATCCTTCATAATCTCCGATATGTTGCTTTGACCATGCTAATAAACCCAATACGATTCTAGGTATATTTTTAGAAATCCGCATTCGATTTTCTAATTTCTTAATTAACTTATTTAATTCAATTGGATTCATGGAAATTTGTTTCAAGTTCTTCAAATTCATATTTGTAGCTTTAATTTTAGATGATGAAGGTGATGCATCTAATCTAGATAATAATTCTTCAGCGGTCATTTCTACTTTTGATCCTTCTTTAGATTGACTTTTGTGTAAACATAATTTGACAACAATCAGGAAACCGAAGATTAAATAAAAGACCATTGGAAAGGATAAAAATGAAAAGGGATGGTCACCCAGCTGGGATATTTGCGATAATGGTTGATCTTTCAACGGGATAAAAGTAGAATCGTACGTTTCGGCAAATTTTGAATTTTTATCTTGATACTGACGCGTAGCTTGGGAATGAGCATTTTCTTGCGTAGCATGTTGGTCAAGATTGCAACGCGTGAGGTGTGTATCCTGGTGATTACAACGCGTTGATTTGGGTTCCGAATCAAATCCTAAATGATTTTGAGAAGAATCGACAATCTTGGGAATTTGGTTCAACTCGTTTCCTGAAGCAAACTCGCGTGTAGTTTCTGAGTTATCGATTAACGTCGAATCATGTGGCTGAAGGGTCTGACGGTCTGGTTCTGAATGAGAAGGAAGTTGAGATTTTTCAAAGGATGATATTTGAACATTTGGTATAACAACTTGATCTTTATTTTGAGTAAGCAAAGATGGATCATCAACGACAGATTCGGGATTCGAAACCGGTTTCGTATGGTTGGAAGTTGGAGAAGAATTAATGAGTTGGGTTGAATCATCCGAACCATTCTCCTTTATAATGGGGGACGAAACAAGGTCATTTGTATCAGATGGAGCGAGTTGTGATGAATCTTGTTCGATTGACTCAAGAGCATTCATCAGTTGGGCTTGATGATGCGTCTTTCGATATTTATAATAGATGAAGATGAAGATTCCCAAAGATGATGGCCAAATAAAATGGAATAAAAATGTCCAACGATGGGGCCAGGAAATCGCATCAGAATCTTTGGCATCAGAAGATATATCGGGTGAATTTTCACGTGATGGATTAGACAATGGTTCTTCAGTGGGACTTTGTATTTCTTGTGACTGCACTTGTGACAACAAAGGATTTAGTTTTGATTGATTATCATTTTCAGATGGAGATAGACTCGAATCAAGGGGTTTGGGATCAGCAGATGTTGTTTTAGGTTGGGATACTTGATTTAAATAAGAAGAGGATAGATCATTTGAAGGATCTAAAAAAGAATCAAGCGGGGGTTCGAGCAAAGGATCGATTTTTGTGGGATTGTTATGAGGGGTATGATTGATTGGTAGGTTAATAGGCAGTGATGCGGTATCATCTATTCTAGAATCATTTGTATGAAGACACGAGTCGAATAACTGAAAGGGGAAAAAAAAAAAGAAAGAATAAGTTGAGGAGGTTTTTGGAGTATTAAAAAAAGCACACTTACTTGATCAGCAGAAGATGGACTGATTTGATCAGAAGATTGAAAGCTATACTCTGAAACGTTTGTTAAATTTTCAAGCCAGCGTTCACATTTTGAATTTTGATTTAGTTGAAATTGATCGGTTGAGTTTGAGTTTAAAGGGATGGAAGGATGATAAACTAAATTGATATCAGAGTTTGATTGTTGAGTGATAGGTAAATTATGAATAATTTGAATGGGATGATGATTTTGATTTGGTAATGAATCATGATTGTTGAGTGATAAGATTGACCAATCGTTTTCAGATTGATGATCCGAATGAATGAAAGATGAAGAAGGAATAAGATCAGTAGTTGATTGATCGTTAGTTTGAAATTGATTTGGGTCAGTTGGATCAGGGAATTTCAGATTGAGTGAAATTCCAGAAGAAGATTCATCGTTTGACATTTTAGAAAATAAAAGAATAGAGTAAAAAAAAATAAAAAAAAATTAAAAATAGATTTGTTTAATCCATTGAATTAATTCTTTAACTCTGTGTGTAGTAGGATCATAACCAAGTCTCATATCAGGACAAAACATTTGTAAATGAGATTGATGAGTTGGTTTAAGTCTATAGCAAATTTGAGCTCTAGATCCAAGAGTTGAACTAGCTTGAAGTTTACCCTTGTAAGAAGAAATTGCAACACCTGAAGCACAAAAAAAAAAAAAAAAAAACACTCAAGATTAGTTAGTTTCTTAATGAGATGTTCAATTATGTAATGAATGAATGAATGAAATTAACCAGATAAATAAATTATATCTCCAACTAAACAAGCTGAATCAAGTGATTCTGCTACCTCATCCCATAAAGCTAATTTAATACATGAACCACTATCATCTATGCAATCAAAATGAGCTAAATTGGCATTAGATAAACCATTCTTTCTATTCTTTTTTAATTCTATGTTAATCATTGGAGTTTTTTGAGTTAAATAAAATAAAATATTAAATAATTTGCCATAAGATTGACTAAGATGATCGAGTGATGTACAAGAACGTGAATCAAAATGCCATTGAGGTGGATTAACTACCATAGATTCAGAATAACTAGTTTGTTGAGAAATTAAATTTTGATCAAAAGATGATTGACTTGATGAATTTTTTGATGATGAAATACTATTTTGAGTATTATTGGACAACAAACAACTAATTCCTTTTTTTTTTTTTTTTTGAAAAAAAAAACATCAATAACCAAGTATAAATTGAAATAAAAAGAATTCACCTTGACTAGCCGTCATCAATGTTATATCAGCAGAATCATGAGTAAAACTATCGTGATAATCAAGTTGAGTTTGAAAACAATCCAAGTCCATTTCATCATTTGAGTTAACATTCGACTGGGCTGACAAATGAAATATAATAAGAAAAAGTCATTTACTATTATTTGTTTGAATGAATAGATTAAATGATTTTTACTAACAATGTGTTATACTCTTATCACTTTGATCAATTTTTATACGCTTACTGGAATGGAGTTGATCATCACTAGTTTTTTTTTTTGAAAGAGTGATTATTTGATCAGTTGATTCAGAGATACTTGTTTGTTTATCTTTAAATGAATTGTTAGATTCTTGATGATGAATTGTGGATGATGATAAATTTTCTTCATCAATAAAACACTTTTTAGTTTCCCAAATGATGTTATTAGGTTTTCTGAGTTGTTCAATAGTGGGTGGTCTTACAAATACAATGTATCGCTGTGAACTCATTTTTAATTTATTTTTATTAAATTAAAATTCAAAATTCAAAATTTTTTTTTTTTTTTTTTTTTAATTTTTAATTGAGAATTTGACTGATACAGCTGTCATAGAACATGTCACAATTCACGTGTAGTATGGTGGGTGACATGGCTGTTACAGCCTCACGTCAGCTCAAAGTTATGTACACCCGAAGAAAAATAAAATCAAAAAATCAAAAAATCAAATTCAAGAAACACAAATGGATGAAGAAAAAGATGATTATGTACCATATGTACCAGTAAAAAAAAGAAAAGAAGCAGATTTAAACAAATTACTCGATAAAAAATTCAATAGAAAAAACGATCATTCAATTCACTCAAAAAAACAAATTAATAATACACAAAATAATTCATCAAAATCAACTATTGATTCTCAAATTGAAAAATATGATAGAGGAGAAAAAAAAAGAAAAGAAAATGAAGAAAAAGAAGAAGAAGAAGAAGATGATGATGATGAAGAAGAAGAAGAAAAAAAATCAAAATTACCCATTAGATCTACAACAACACTTTTACAAGAAGCACAAGTTGTAAAAAGAAAACAAGCTGAATTAGATGCATTCAAAACAGAAGCAGAAAAAAAATTAGAAGAAGAAAAAAAAGTAATTGAAGCAATAGCAGCACAAAAAAAAAAATTAGGAGGCGCACAAGAATTAGCAAAAGGTGTACAATATACTGAAATAATGAAAACAAGTTGGATACCACCAAAATATATAAGAAATAGAACAAATGAAGAAAATAATAAAATTAGAGAAAGATTAGGTATTCTAGTCGAAGGTCAAAATTGTCCTCCACCAATTGAAAACTTTCAAGATATGAAATTACCTTCTCCACTATTAAAATTTTTAAAAGAAAAAAAAATTAAATCTCCTACTCCAATTCAACTTCAAGGTTTACCTGTAGCATTATCTGGTAGAGATATGATCGGTATAGCTTTTACTGGTTCTGGTAAAACTTTAGCTTTCTCTTTACCTTTATTATTATTAGCTTTAGAAGCTGAAATGAAATTACCCTTCATTCAAGGTGAAGGACCTGTTGGTATAATTGTTTGTCCTTCTGTAAGTCTAAAAAAAATAAAAAAAATAAAAAAAAAAATAAAAAAATTAATTCCTTTTTTTTTTTTTTTTAAAAAAAAAAAAAAATTTTTTTTTTTTTTTTAAAAAAAAAAAAAAATTAACTTGAATTTATTTATTTATTTTAATCTACGATAGAGAGAATTAGCAAGACAAACTTACGAAAGTCTTCAAGCAATGGCATTAGCATGTTCACAATCAGGAAAATACCCACAAGTTGGATGTTTATTATGTATTGGAGGAATATCGATGGCAGATCAATCACATGTCATGTCAAAAGGATTTCATATAGTAGTAGCAACACCAGGTAGATTACAAGATATGTTAGAAAAAAGAAAATTTAATTTAAATAATTGTAAATATTTATGTTTAGATGAAGCAGATAGAATGGTAGATATGGGATTTGAAGAAGATGTTAGAAATTTAATGTCATTTTTTAATCATCAACGTCAAACTTTATTATTTAGTGCTACTATGCCTAAAACTATAAAAGATTTTACTGAAAATAGTTTAGTTAAACCTATCATTGTTAACGTTGGTAGAGCTGGTGCTGCTAATTTAGATGTCATTCAAGAAGTTGAATACGTTAAACAAGAAGCTAAAATGGTTTATCTTTTGGAATGTCTACAAAAAACTCCACCACCTGTTATCATATTTAGCGATAATAAAAATGAAGTTGACGGTCAGTTATTCCATTCTACTCCCCCACTTTTTCTTCTTGTTGTTTCTTCCTTTTTCTCAATAATTTCAAAATCATAATAGTACTAATTTGATTCAGAAACATATAGATATCCAAGAATACCTACTCTTAAAAGGTGTTGAAGCAGTGGCAATTCATGGAAGTAAAAGTAAGTTGTAATAGTTAAAATGAATAAATATATAAATGTTTTAATTTTTTTTTTTTTTTCTTGTTTGAATTTAAAAAATAAAAATAGCACAAGAAGAACGAGAATATGCTATAAAATCATTTAAAGGAGGAAAGAAAGATGTAATGGTAGCATCAGGAGTAGCATCAAAAGGATTAGATTTTGCAGAAATTCAACACGTTATAAATTTTACAATGCCAGGAGAAATTGAAAATTATGTTCATCAAATTGGTCGAACTGGTAGATCTGGGAAGACAGGTATAGCTACTACATTTATAAATATGAATACACCTGAACCTACTCTATTAGATCTTAAATACTTACTCTTGGAAGCTAAACAAAGAATTCCACCTTTCTTGAGTACCATTGAAGATCCTAATGCTGGTCACACTGGCTCTAATGGGTGTCAATTTTGTGGTGGTAAGTTTTTTTTTTTTTTTTAAAATACATGCTTCGTTTTATGTTTGGTTATTCATCCTTTTTTATGCTTGTTTAATTAGGTTTGGGACATTCTTCTCTTAATTGTCCAAAAAGAGAAGATTCTCAAAGGAGAGAAAGAGCTGGACATCATCGGGAAGATGGAGCAGGAGGGGGTTATTAAAGATAAAAAAAGAACACGCTTTTTCCTTCTTATCTTAATTTTTTTTTTGTCTTGTGTTATTATTGCGTTAATTTTTTTTTTTTTTGTTTTTTTTTCTCCTTGCTAGAGAATCAGTTTTTTTTTTTTTTTTTTTTCTGAGGAAAATTAAATATGTAGTTTTTTTTTTTTCATGCTCCGAAATACCCTGTGATTCTAAGGTTACCGAGGCTTGTTAAACCCCTATACAGTACCCAAGCCCAATCTTTAAGCTCCGGAGACCCCTTGCAAATCCCAATTTCTATTCCCATGCCCCCCTGCCCCACCTCTTGAAACTTAATACACTAGAAGGTAAAAACTTTCAACTACAATTCTTGAAATTAACCATTTCAACCTAAATAATCAGTTTGATCTAAAAAAAATTTAATTGATTCGGAGTAGCCATCATGAAAATCTCTCAGAAACTTGCTGCTGGTAAGTTCATTCAAATTCTCATTGATACAAAATTAGAATCTGTTTGATTAAATTTAATTTTTTTCTTTCAAAAATAAATCAATCAATCAATAAATAAAAAGCTGAAGCAGAAAATAGGATAGCTTGGTCTTTTGAATACTTTCCACCAAAGACAGGAAATGTGGGTTGTTTTTTATCAACAAAAAGGGAAAAAAAAACTTTTGTTATTGTCAATCAAAAAGATGCATTCAAAAATTAAGATCATTTATTTAATTCAAATTTTTTTTTATATAGGGAGTTGCCAATTTGTACGACAGAATTGAAAGAATGTCACAATTGGGTCCAATTTTTATTGATATAGGGAGTTGCCAATTTGTACGACAGAATTGAAAGAATGTCACAATTGGGTCCAATTTTTATTGATATCACTTGGGGAGCAGGAGGATCTACTGCAAATTTAACAGCTGAATTCGTTAAAACTGCCCAACAATATCTCGGTCTTGAAACTTGTATGCATTTGACATGTACAAATATGCCCAAAGAAAAAATTGATTCGGCCCTTAAGGTGAAGATTTTAAATTTTATTCAACTATTTATGTTGAACTCTTTTTTCCATTTCTATCTCACTCAATGATGAATTTAATTATTTACCTTCATTTTTTTTTTTTTTTTTTTAATTCTAGGAAGCTTATGCATCTGGATGTGAAAATATTCTTGCCTTAAGAGGTGATCCGCCTAAAGGTGCTACTGAATGGACAGCGACTGAAGGTGGCTTCGAACATGCTATTGATTTGATTGTTAGTTACATGTTTGATTTTATTTCTTTAAAATCTTTAATGGAAATAACCTCATCTTTTTTTTTTATATAAAAAAAAAAAAAAAATGTTATCGTCATTATAGCGATACATTCGAGAAGGTTACGGAGATCATTTTGATATTGCAGTAGCTGGATTCCCAGAAGGACATGATCCGACATTGACACAAGAGCAAGAAACAAGTTATTTGAAAGAAAAGATTGAAGCAGGAGCCAATTTTATATTCACTCAAATGTTTTACGATGTGGATGTTTTCATAAATTGGGTTAGAATGATAAGAGCTGCTGGAATTAATGTACCCGTTGTTCCCGGATTAATGCCAATTCAATCTTGGGCTCAATTTAAAAGAGTCACCAACTTTCATAAAACTATTGTACCTCAATATTTTTTGGATAAACTTGAACCAATTCAATCAGATGATCAAGCAGTTCGTGAAGCAGGTACAACACTCGTGGCTGATATGTGTAGAAAAATCCTCAATTCTAACCTTGGAATTCGAATTTTACACTTTTATACTATGAATTTGGAGCGTGGTACTAAGATGATTTTGGACGAATTAAACTTGAATCCATCTCGTGATATCACCAACCCTTTACCTTGGAAATTAGTCAGTTGAGCTATATGCTTTTCTTGCCCCCCCCCCCCCTTTTTTTTTTTTTTTTTTTTTTTTTTTTTTTTATATAGTCATTATCTGGCAAAAGACGAACCGAATCAATTAGACCAATATTTTGGGCAAATCGAGCAAAATCATATTTATCTAGAACTGAAACATGGGATGAATTTCCAAATGGTAGATGGGGTGATTCACGTTCGCCGGCATTTGGAGAATTAGATGGATACGGTATAAACATTAATGAAGCAACTAGAGAAACTTTGAGGAGTTTAAAAAAATTCCCAGAATCCATTGAAGATCTTGCTAGAATTTTTGCTAATTATTGCGGTGTTTGTATTCCGGGTGAACCACCTGTCAAATATTTACCTTGGAGCGATGTTCCACTTTCCAAAGAAACTAATAAAATTGAAGATGTATTAGTTAAAATCAACAAGAGAGGTTTCCTTACTATCAACAGTCAACCAGCCGTAGATGGAGCCAAGAGTAGTGACCCTGTTCATGGTTGGGGACCAAGAGGAGGTTATGTGTACCAAAAAGTAAGCAAGTTATTTTAATTTGAAATCCTAGTCTGTACTTAGAATACATGAATATTCATAATCTAAATCTCATGACTATTTTTTAATAGGCATACTTGGAATTTTTCTGTTCACCCGAAAAGTTTCAATCTTTATCTAAAAGACTGGAGACAGACCCAGACGTGACATATTATGCAGTGACTAAAACTGGAGATCTAATTACAAACAATAATCGACCAGGACCTAATGCGGTAACTTGGGGTGTATTCCCAGGAAAAGAGATAGTTCAACCCACAATAGTAGAACTTGTTAGTTTTATTGCATGGAAAGATGAAGCATTTGAATTAGGACATCAATGGGCAGAATTATATAAAGAGATTGCACCTAAAAGTTCAGAATTTCTTTATAAAATTATGAATTCTTGGTTTCTTGTTAATATTGTTAATAATGATTTTAGAAAAACTAACGATGATAATGAGTTTGATTCAGCATTATTTAAATTTTTTGCACCTGAACCTGTTATTATTGAAGATTCAATTATTTCATCTAGCATAATTCCTAAAATTGATACTAATTTAGATTCATCTACTAATTCCAATTTAACTAATCATATTAATGGTGATATTAAAAGCTTGATAATTTAAATGTAAGCCCCTATTTTTTTTTTATATTTGTTTCTTTAAATTAATCTTTTTCTTATCAGCTTAAGTAATAATAACATGTTTATTTTTTCAATAAAACCCCCTTTTCACTTCAACAAAGCTTTACTGACCCATCCACTTACTTCTTGTAACCTTCTTTTTTTTTTTTTTTTTTTTTTTGTTAATTTTAAAAAAAAAAAAAAAAATTCTCAACGCAGCATCAATTGATGCTCTCAACGTAGCATCACTTTTTTTTTTCTGTCTTGGTTTAGATCTTTTTTTTAAATGATACACCAATTTCTTCTTATTTTTCTCTTTTCAGTATTTGATTCCTGCATTGGAATTTCCTTTTTTTTTAAAAAATATATCTAAATACTTTGGGTACACATTTCTTCTAAACTTTTAATTTTCTTTCTTTCTTTCTTTCTTGTAATTATATATCTTTTCTCTTTTTTTTTTTTTTTTTGGGAGTTTTTTTTTTTTTTTTTTTTTTTTTTAATTTTGCTAGTAATTTTTTTTTTTTTTTTTTTTTTTTTTTGGTTTATCAATTACTAAAAAAAAACAAAAACAAAATCATTTCTAATGATGTTGAATGTATTTTTTTTTCTTGAATAATAATATAGACATAACACACATTCCATTTTTTTTACGTACAATGTAACTTTCATTGTGAGTGCGTCAAAGAATGAAGAGGTAATTTAAGGCACGGTTCGGCTGCCTTGAGCCGTGTGCGCGAAATCCGTACACTTGCCGCTGCAGCCGAACCTGTTTTGGAACTGTGCGGATTTTGCGCACACCGCGACAGGTTCAGCAACCTGTGGTTGCGATACTGGGCGGAAAATTTTTCTCCTCAACTTTGGTCATCCCGGCGAAACGATTCCAAATCTTCTACTCCTAACTCCGACTCTCTTGAGCACATCAAAAAATTCTAGCTACTTCTACAAAAAAAAAAAAAAAAAAAAACTAATTTGAAAAACAAAACAGAATATCAGTCAAAGCAACAAAAAAAAAAAAGAAAAAAAAAAAGCTTAAAATTTATCAACCTTCAATCAATCAAGATATAAACAACTCATAGTCAACAAACAAGATAAATAACTGTGAACCACAACGGTGAACAATCAATAATTATTATAAATAAATTATTATAAATAAATTATTATAAATAAAGCAAACAAAAAAAAAAACAAATCCAATCCAACAAAACAAAAATAAATAAAAACCTTCAAATAAAATTTCAATTTAATTACATTCATCTCTGTCATTTCCTCTCTAGCTATAACACCCCTCAAAACCTTTGTAATCTTTTGAAATATTTAATTGGCTTTTGTCTTTTTTGAAATAAATCAATTCATTGAATCATAAAATAATTTCATTCAATTAAATAAATTATATAAATCAAATTAAATAAAATGCCCAACCAACAAGAAATTGACCAGATTAAACGTCACACTATTGTCAAAATTAACAAACTT
>JNCO01004715.1:0-14885 GCA_000785685.1 Uromyces viciae-fabae
CTTATGACAGGGATATGAGCTGAGATAAAGAATGCCACCTGCATGCAGGTGGCAGCCTTTTTTTTGTGGTGATAGGAGGAGAATGTAACAGAAACTAAAAATTTGTGACATTCATGTAGTATTAAAATATTCCACTCTTACCCAATAAAATTTAAGAAAGAGTACTTCCATCAAGCAGAAATAGATCAAATTCTAACTGAAACTCAAATTGAGGAACTTCTCAGTTTCTTTTATCAGAAATCATCTGCTTTTTGTACATTAGAAGCTCCAATAGGAAATATGTTGGGACATTAAATAGAAATAACCTTGAATGTACAAGCTCCTCATCCACCATTATTAAGAAGCCCTCCTTATCCCTCTAGTCCCAAGTCTAGATTAGCCTTGGAAGATCATATCAAGGAGCTAATAGACTTTGAAGTCATAAGAAAAGTAGGGCATAATTAACCTGTTGACGTCAACACCCCAGTAATAATTGTGTGGCACAATGATACATCCAGAATGGTGGGGGATTTTAGGGCACTCAATAACTATACTAAAACTGAATTGTATCCTATCCCTAGAATCAACCATTCCTTACACAGCTTATCTAATGAATCAGAACATTATGATTGATTAACATTTTTGTAATTTCAATGATTGACCAAATAATATGTCTCTTCCGGGATATTTGACTGCAGTAGCTATATCCCAGTCCATCCAGGATGCAGTCAACCAATTTCAAATCGGTTGGCTGAATTCTAGATCAATTTGGAAAAATATAACCCAGAAAAATATGCTGCACTTGTATATTGAATTCAAATTACATCAATCTATTATGTGCCTCAAGATGTAAATGCATTAGAGTCATGATCCAACCTGGTACATTCCATTACAGCATAATATTCAATTCCATGTCCATTAGAATGCTTCTCAGCGATTAATTTTAAGGGAATTAATTTTTGTACTGCCCAACACCTGATGGTGCACCACCTTTTGACATCAGGAAGATGTTGAGTATTTTTTATTTTTCTTTTTGAATATTTTTAGAAAATAATTTTAAGAGTCCTCAAATTACCAAAATATTTTGACAGCCTCCTGAGCCCCCCTGCTTCATATTCTGAGATTTTTAGCTCAAAAAAAAAAAAACACATGCACCAACTTGTGCAAAAGGAAATGAAATAACAACTTTTTTTGCTTCCCTGTGGATAAAATTTTTATCCCACATTCAAATTGGGTTGAAATACATTTCTTAAGGTTTTTAGCCAATTTTTCCCCATCAACTACTTTTTTATATTTTTTATTTTATTCAATTTACTCCCTATATAAGGAGTACTTCAATGTTTTTTTTTTGAGATAAAAATCTCAGAATATGAAGCAGGGGGGCTCAGGAGGCTGTCACAAATTTTGGTAATTTTAGGACCCTTAAAAAGTCTTTTTTAAAAATATTTAAAAAAATCAAAAAAACCTAAAGTCCCCTGGTGGTCAAGAAGGTTGTGCGCCATAAGGTTTGGGTGGTGCAAAATTCAATTCCCTAATTTTCATTATCTTGCTTCCATCATGGCTATCTTGGAGTGCAATCAGGAAAATATCAAAAAAGATCAATGAATAAAAATTCCAAAATCAAGGAATAAAAAGAAAAATTGGAATCCAAATACATGATTCTTGATTACTTTCCAGGTGCTCCATTCTCTACCATATTAAAAAATATATTAAATTCATCAGGATTAATTGGGGTGATCATTCAAGGATGTATGCAAGGGGCTGACATGGAAAACACTGTGGTGATGGAGGATTTCCTTTTTTTCTGGTTCCACTTCCTGGAATTTCTGGAGGATTCAATCAGATGAGGTGGGTTATTCAATGACCCCTTGCAGAAGTAGCAGTTCTTCAAGGGGTGTGATGTTGAGGGAGATGAGGAGAAAGCACGTAGGGATCATTGATGTGATAGGTAGATAGATGTCCGGGGGGATAGTTTGACATAGTTTACAAACTTTATATCATACCATGTACTAGGACTTATGAAGTAAAACTGGTACTCAGAATTGAGCACTAATAACATTTTTATGAGCTTCAAATTTTCATGTATTCTGTTGAGGACAGCCTCACCCTACAAAACCCAAAACGGGAGGAATAAATTCCATTTTCCTGTGGGGCTGCTTCATAAGCGGAATTCCCCGGCGAAAACGTAAAATCGGATAGTTCGGGAGTTTCCCTCGGGCTATTACACTGCTGGGCATTTCTGCTCCTGCCTCTTCATCATCACCCCCTCAAGGATGTTCAGCCGTCGTTTACAGACAAACTTTCGTCAAGCCATCGAGAAGTCTCCCAATTTCAAATCACGACCGGCCTTCTACTCTGACAAGGCAACTGACGCCCCGCCGGTGAACTACAACTCAGATTCTGTCCGCCCGGCTGGCTCGACTGAAGGACATGTTATCCCAGCTGGAATGACCAGTGGAGCTCCAGGTATGAGATTATTGAATGAGATCTTTCCTTGAAATCGATTTTAACTTTTTTCCTCTAGAGCAACTTGCAATCCGCCCAGTTCGCATCTATCGACCATCGCCAACAACTATGCAATCTGCTAAAGCCAACACTCACAAGTGGGTTCTTGACTGGGATACGCTCCAAGGGGCTGGGAGATGGGAGAATCCGCTCATGGGATGGGCTTCTACGTATGTTAAATTTTCAAAACCTTTTGGTGGACTTACATATTCTTACTAAATTCGTTTTTCTTTTCTAAATATTGATGTTCAGGGCCGATTACATGCAAGGGACTAACGTCAAATTTGATACTTCAGAGGCTGCCGTAGCATTTTGTGAAAAGCAAGGTACGCCAATCACGTCAATAGAATGTGGAATAAAAAAAAACAGTCAATCAAACGTTAAAGCTCGATGTTCACCTTTCACTTCTTCAATTTTGTTTTTTCCTTTCGATCCGGCAAATCTTCTAGGCTGGCCTTACTTCGTTCAGGCCCCTAAATCAATCAACTTTAAACCCAAATCTTGTAAACTATGTTGTTTCACCACGAAACTGTAATTATCGCAAGAACTAACATGGAATTTCTTTAATTTTTTGCTAAATTTAGACTCCGATAATTACCTTTACTCTAGCTCTAAACTACGGATCCACAAAACCAAATAAACATTGCCTAGTCTGCACTTGCGTTAATGGTACACCTTATTTTATCAGCAAAATTGTAATGCCACAATACAAGTCGATGTATTTTCGTAACAAAACCGCTGACGCTTGCAAATTGACTTGCATGATATTTCAACTTGAGCGGATGAATAGTCCAGGTTTTGTCGCCTCAACTATTATAGAACAAAGCATGTCGCCGCTCAATTGGGAATTCCATCGTTTTATCCACATTAGTATTGGTTGGGTTATCCCATATCAGAGGATTATCAGTCAATGTTATAATTCAGTTGGTTCAAAAAAGTAAACAAAAAATCTGCTCGCTAATTGGTAATCTAATCCCCATGGAACGTGTTAGATTGACAACAAGATGAGAGTAAAGAAAAATATGAAGCTGTATCGATTGAAATGATTTTGTTTACATGTGATTTCTACTCATAATTTGCTCACATTCCACATGTGTCACTTGGTAGATTGGTGGAAGTCTAATTCCAGGTTTACAAAATGTAGTGGTTTTGGCTAATGCTTGTCACCTAATTTTGAAATTGCTGGGTCCCACATGGGAAACCCTGGTGAACCTGTCAAAATTGACTGGCTCGATATCATATCACATCATATCATGGTTGCCCAATGGGGCCTTAATATAGCTCAAACCGATCCCTCTGACCTGAATCTGATGGAAAAAGGATTCAGTGTCCACAAGGCAGCGCTCTATTGATATGGTGAGCTAGCTGGGGGACATCATTGAAGCTTTGACTCATTTTGTTTTTACCCTATAACTCATAAGAAAACCCTTCAAAGGATCGGGCTTTCTCTACACCAGGAAAAAATAATTAGGTGATGTCAGATGTGTGATATCCAGTAAGATTGGCTACTCCCCTGTTGTAGCCCCGGTTCTGCTACTGTCAACTACAATAGCCCCTTGGTCTGGATATATAGCAGATAGAATGTTGAACTTGGTCTGATGTCCCTTGTCATCAAGTGATCCTTGTTTTTTTCTGGTGCTAGTTGTAGCAATTCTTGATTTATCATGTTTCAACTCTTGGGTTTTTTCTGTTTTTTTATTACTACTGATCATCAACATTAACTTGGACATATATGAAAGTAAACAACTATGATCAACCTCAGATAAAACCCAGCATTCCCTGATTGTGCCTTTTAGCTTTTTAGCTTGTTTCATGTTCATCATTATTTAATGTTATTGATATTGATCTGCAAGAGTTAACAATTCCTGAGCCTGTGATGATATATAATCTTTCTGTCTATTGAATGTCTGGAGAAAGGTGTTAAAAACAAAATTTGTCTAGCAAAATATCTCAGAATTTGTATTTCCGTTGTCTTCTTTACTCCTCTCTGTAGTCTCCATAGATTCTGTACCATTCTTGCATTGTGTTTTACAGTCTATGCATTGTATTTTTTTTTTTCGAAATCAAACCAATCTCATTAGTTGGTCTCTTCCCTCTCTTGAATTATCAAAAATCAATCAAGCATATGTGCATGAGATAAAACCAGGAAAAAATTCTCCCAAGTCTTATTCTGAGAATTTTAACATGAGCTTGGGAAAAGGATGTGATAGAAGAAGAGCAAAAGCCCTGTTCACACATTTGAGAAATAAGTATATATAATAAAGTGGGAAAAAATAATGATTAGAAAGATGAATTGCGATCACATGAGCTTGGTGTGACTACCAGAGTTCTGCGTGGTTAAAATAGACTTCATGAAATATCCTCAATCAAATTGTTATGCGTGTTGAAGAACCAGTAGAAAAGGCTTGGATTTTTCGTTTTTAATTCTCTCTTTCTACTAGGACCTTTTCACTCCTCATTGGGATTCCGCCACTCCTGGCCAAACTAGCGATTAACAACTGTTGTCGTTGTTGATCGTGGGATTTTAGAAAAAGATGGTAGTGGCGACTACACAACTCAACAATCACAAACACTCTTCTCATTAAAAAATGTAGAGTGGCTTCTAGCCCCCTCCCAAAAAATTATTAGAATTTCAACAATAATAAAATTTTCTATTTCTATTTGAACATGCCTGGCAATGGTCCGACGTCCTGGAAGCCACAGAACCGCCCGGTATGAAAGCGGTTCGCTTTTTGGTGCCTAACCGCTCATGTCATCAAACTAATTGCATGACGTTTTTGGGACCCATAGACACTATCTTCGTATTCTGAATTCTTGTCATCAGCTTTGCTGATTACTCCACTTGGTTCACGGCCCTCCACTATAATTCGCATCTGGTGATCAGGAAGAGTGATGTTTCAGGTATAAGTGCCACGATTTCTATTTGGTTTTATGGTTATAATTCATACATACCAATTGAACCAGCAATGCGATCAGCAGTAAGAACGATCCAGAATCACTTAATATCATAAATATGTCCTGGAAATTTTTGCTAAGAACGAGAAAAAGTCAACCTTTGATTTCTTTGACTCAAAATTAATAAATAATAGAGCATCAACTTACTTTGATATAGACTCATAGCTGGCAAGATAATAAACCAGCCCAGTGATTATGTGAAAAAGCAGAACGATTGACATTGAGAGGTAATGAAGTCCCAAATAAACTATAAAAACCAGTGAGTTAACCACATGCTGCCATAAACTAACTCTAATTACCGAAAGTATATGAGGAAGAGCTCACTAAAGCTATTGTGTAGATTCCTCGGGCTCTTGAAAAGCTTCACTATGAGCTTGGGTTTGATGAAGGAAAATCGATTAGGCCGAAATGTTTGACTTTCTAGTTCACTGTTTACAGCTTGGGAGCGTTTCCAAATGACGCGAAGTAGGGTAGACACTCCATAGACGTACATCTAAAAAATGGCCCACACATTTCAGACTCGTTTTTTTTTTAAGATTCAGGAGTGCCTGGGCCCTTGAAGAGAGCCAAGCTGCCATTCAGCCCTACAAGATTCGGACTTACTATGATCGTCGGTATACCCATCAATGTCCAAAATAATCCAACGCCTCGAATGCTCAGTATAGCCACGCTCGAAGTATTCACAACATCAGAATAATCGCTGGTAGCAGCTTGAAATTGTTGGTTTGACGTAGACCTTTCACCCCCTTCCCATGAAGCAGCAGCCGCTTTAAGAGATTTTAAAAGCTTCTCGATGCTCTGATCTTGGGCTTTTACGGAAATGGCTTGGCCTGACACCAGTACCATAGCCACAAAGAATACGCCAACTGGAAGGGCTATCAAGGTTGTGTTGAAGATGATCGGGTCTATCCCATGTTTTTTACGCCCTTTCAAAGAGGCATTGGAAGCTCTTCAATCCAATGTTAAAACACACAAAATAACGATTAAAAAAATAAAATGATTAGCACTAACTTTTGAAACATGAGAAAGTGAGCCTGTTGAAGGTCTCCTGACTCACCTGACGAACCAAGTGCTCCATGCCTGTGTGAAGAATGAGCAATAAGCAGGAAACTTCAATGACAAAAGCCAGAGGGGGAGGGAACACTTTAGTAAATCTTTTGAATGGGAAATAAAAGTTAAGCATAAGCCTCACCCATCTCATTTCCAACCTGATCCAATTGAGAAATATAAAATTCATGAGATTCGAGGGATGACTATGTGCGCTGAAGAGTAACTTTTTTCCGTAATTATCACTTACCAAGCTGATTCATGCAATGTTGTTCCCTGTAAGACCGATTGTAAGGCATGGTATCTACGGCCGAGAAATACTAAAAATATAGCACTTCCTGTCAAATGACACACAGAAACAATGAGACCACTTTTTTTTATATGCGGAGTAAAATTTTATCAATGTGAAGTGCCCAAAAACCAAAGAAGAGGGTGCCCTCTAGAGTAGACGTATTCAACCTTTCCTCTTCTTGAATACTCCAGTTTTACTAACGCTTACCTATTGGGAACCCAGTAAGGGTGTTTATCTATTTTTGAAATTTCTCAAAGCATAGGACATTAAAATGAGAAAAAAATATCCCATGGACAGGAATTAAAAAGAAACGGAATAATTTACATACATCCGTCCAAGTAATGCCGTTTGATGATCCAATAGCGTCTTGAATGACCGGCGGCACCTTGGAAGCTTGGTAAACAAATTATTAAGATACAAGCAATGATAATGGCAAAGTAGGTAACTATTGAAACCAATAAAGTGAAAACTACCCCGGAGTCTGCTTTCAAAATTGTCTTCAAATGTAGGATTTTGGTTGCAGTAAGGAAAGGATTTTCGTTGTGATCTTGGGATGGAGGAATTAATTGAGATAGAGTGGATGGAAAACTCATGGTCACTCGGGTTTTCGAAATATTAACTGCAGAGATAATAAGATATGGATAATATAAAGATCTTGTCGAATTCAACAGATGCTAGTAATTTCAATCAACATCACAGATGGAGGAAGGGTATCAAAACAAATTATCATAATAATTAAAAAGTCTGGCATTGTGAACCATCCGGATTCATTTTTAGGGAATTCTGGACTAGCTGAGTCACAATAATCATCTAGAGCAGCGTAATTCCTTTTTCTTAGAAACAAGGCCTGGTTGCAGTGCACAGTCCCTGGTCGCAATGGAAGTCTTTGCGACAAGCTTCTCGTTTGCGACAAGGCTAACAGCACGATGAGATATTTAAAGATGATCCTACACTCTCGGGTCACCTTCTGGCCGACTCGGGCTGCGTCCCGCGGGGAGGTCAGTCTACCGTGGCCCCAACGTGAACCCTGTTTGCTCCTTTTCCCAACAGGGTGCACTCAGGCACACCTGCTTTTTTTTATGCTGAGATTGAATTATCACATATGATTTAGTGAATTCTATGAACGAACTTTGTATATTCCTTGGGATGAAGGCTAAGCTATGAAGTTTCTCTATTTTTTGGGAAGCTTGCATCCCATGGATTGTGAGAGTACTTGTCATCAAGCTTAGTAATTTTCCCAAAGCAACCCCCAAATGGTCAATGTGGCTGGCCTGACCAGATGCTCCACCTGCTCCACCGGAATTCAATATGTATCAAACTGCACAAGTGAGTTTGGCCGTTTGACATGGGAAGTATGGTTACGCAGACCAGACTTTGTGCTCCATGGAACGACTGTTGGAACTTGAAACTGGCCTTAAATGCATCATCATTTGCATTTGTCCAGTTCCCATTTTTCTGGATCCCAGAGGGGCTAATACAGCATACTCCAGTACATTTAGAACAATTTTTTTTCCATCAATGTACCATATATGAATCAAAATGATAAACCAACAAAATACAAGGAAGAACAAAAGAAAGCAATGAATAATCATCATTGGGGTAATTCCTTTTCTTATTCCTCTACTTAAATGGTAATTGGTGTTTGTAACTTTAATGATAATTTGTTTGCTTGCTTTATCTTTTTGAGTTATATTGGTATGTTTAAAATTTCTTCATAGTTTGCTGTTGATACTGAGAAAAGAACCTGAGACATTGAAATGAAAATTAATTAGGGAAATTTAAAATTAAACAAAGTAATCAGAGAAGCAAGATATAAAATCAGACTTGATTCGAAATTGAGAGGGAAAGAAAGTAGGATTCAAACAACAAATAGATTTTTGAGAAAAAAGAAAGAAAAACGACAAACTTTTTACCACCGAAGATAGCAAGGCCGATGCACCCAAAGATGAAAGCCCATTTCAGTAACCAAATGAAGTAAGCGAACAAGGAATTCCAAAAACCAAGTGCGCCAGAACCGATCCCACCAGCTGTATGATGATTCCAATCTAATTTTTTATCTGATTGAGAACTTGGTTTGTATCGATCTGGCGGATGATGAACTAGGCCACTGGTGGCTACCGATAAGATATCATGTGCATCTGAAACAAAATGGTAACAATTATAAATCAACGATCCAAACTTAATCTGCTTCAATAATCATACAAATTTTCCTTTTCTTTTAGAATCAATTTAATATGCTTTTCGACTCACCACTAACTTCTCCTGTATGCGCTGAAAATCCTAAGTATACATTATCCGGTAATGTGTAATTAAATACCGTAAAGCAGTGTTCCCATTCATCCCATTTATTGTAATGAACCAATAGCTGAAAGTAATTTTGATTAAGAAGAATTTGGGATTAAAGAATAGTTTCGTGTCATTTTTGTGTTGAATAGAGTGGATGTATAGTAACCGAAATTTAGTTGTGTACCTCTATGAATTTCCCGTGCACATAGCTGATTTTTAGCTTTGTAGATACATCAGATCGTCGGACGTCATACGAGCACGCTCCGGCTTCCTGGCCATCTCCATCACTTCCAACATCATATGAAACGTATCCTTGATTACTCATTCCTAGGATTCGCGGAAAAGCGTGCTTTGAGAAGTTTTTTTAGCGCAAGAAAGCAAAAACCCCGCGAAATTCAATTAGCTAGCTCAGATCATATGTAAATCAGAAATTTACTTCGCTTCCTTTAGAAAAACAAAGATGTATTCCGTTTTTTGGATATGTTTGTTGTGTCTTACAGTGTGTCTAATATTGGGAAATGTATCGATAAAAATCCCAAACCCGTCCCACTTATCTTTGGATTATCGACGAGATCGATCATGATTTTTGTTTTTAGATCAATGGGTGTTGGAATAACAGATCCGGATGTCAACAATTGAAGCAAATGTGAGCCTTTTTTCTTGAGAAGATGTAGAAGCAGGAAGTTGAGATGTAGAACAAGAAGCAGACCAGCAGAGCCAAAGACGGGACCAGGTTTGAAAGATGGTTTGCTCAACCATACCGCCATTCCGTCACCATACACCGAGCTTGATTTTCCATCAATCTTGAATTCAACTTCTACTTGGAAACTTTTCTGTGTAAGTGGTGTCCTGGACCAGAGATAACCTGCTTCTGATGCTCGATCTTGGGTTAATCTGATCTGTTGATTCGTGTTGATGACTTTTAATTTCAAATGGAGAAAAAATTGAAGCAAAATATGTTTAATTAAGATTTTTACGAAAATTAGCTTCGCTTCTCTAGATTTTGATGGACTTTCACAAAATTTTGCAACTGTTTAATAATTGCTTGTTGTGTAGAATCAAAAGAAAGGAAAAGCTGAGAGAACTGACTGGTTGAGCCACCAAAATCAAACCACCGATTTTGCAGATTGGCATCTACGAATGCTACAGAATTTAACACAAAAGAAATATAAGGTTCAATACTAATGTTTTATTCGAATAATTATGATTCATTTTAAATGAACGGGAAACCAAATGACAGGTCAAGTTTCATGTTTTTGGTATTGTGGGGTCGAGTTCCAGAAGAATTGAGAAGAACGTATGTACGAAGATATCAAGACTGACGAGGATAGATGGAATGATCTCCTATGGGGATTGTAACTTCAGTAGTTCCTTTAATTTCTCGATTATGAATTACTTGCGGCGTGTGTGTACTAGTTGAGTCCAAGTGGTCATCGAAGCTGTGAGCTGGATTTATGTTGAATGCAAGCAGTGCGAGTACCAGTTTCCTGAACCAGCGGTCATTGATTCTCATTTCGAAAAAACTTGTGTCTGGGAAAAGGTTCAGCAGCAGTTAACCTTGAGTTTTTCTTGGGCAAGCGTTGCTCTGAATGAAATGAATGGAGCAATTCAACCACAAGTTTCACTGCACTACAATTTCCACTCAGCAAGTATTGGTCATCCTTGATGTGTCTGGACTCAATCCATTCGTATGACTAGATTCTTTTAGAAAAATCTTGAGATGATCAAAAGGATTCTTTCTTTCCCCGCAGAAGCCTTTGCATCATTTCTTATCAAATTGTATATATCCAATCTGACTTAACACAGCCTGGATTAATAATAGATTATATTTTAACTTGAACCTAACGTATTGATAATAATAAATGACTTGAAAAGAAAAACAGAAACACAAAATAGGAGACATGATAGGAATAGCAGTTCACTTAATCCAATAGCAGGTATTTCTACTTTCAATGCATGGTTGTTGCACCATGGAAAATTCAGTGACACTTGATGCAAAATATCATCTGCAAGAAGCTGTTTGGCTCATGCTGCCATTTTGTGTTGTTTAAGGAATGGCTACTTTTTTTCTTACAAGGGGATATATGACGTGAACTCAAATGTGACTGATTAACTTAGCCTGATGTCACCTGGGATCTAGTGACTCTCATATTTTTTACAGGTGAATTAGCTTGAAAAAACTGCGCATCCAAAGCTATGAATGATAAATTATTATCCAAAATAACTTGCAGAAGATAGTTAAAAAAATAAAATAAAACCTTTCAATTATTTCATAACCCTTTTATTCTTGAAACTTCTTAGAATTAGGTTATTCAAAGTTGATATGAGAAATTTGAAATAAAATCATATCTTCCATTTGGTGGGGATATGATTTGCTTATTTCATGAGATGAATTGAACACTGAGACCCCATCATATCAGGTCTCCACCATATCCTGATCACTCCCCCTTGATTTGTACCCAGCATGCTACCCTAAATAAATTTGATCAACTTTTTTTATTCTCAGCTATGCCGTGTGTCTAACCGCAACAATGTTTTCATTTGGATATCAACTTGATCACATCTGTGACTGTCTTTGTCCTGAATTGCCAAGATAAAAAGTTTAATTCTACTACTATTACAGTAAACCCCACTCATTGAACAAATTAACTTGAAAAAAAAAAAACATCAAACAATTATTGATTTTGCTCAAACTTCAAATTTCATGACTGGAAGGCATCAAAAGTGAATCTGTTGAAATTGGGAACTCAAATTTAAAGAAATAAAAATTATTAAAAGATGAATTTTTTAAGAATATATGTGACTAGAACTCAAGGGAGAATTTTCTAGTCAAGCCACATGAAGAAAAGGATGAAGAGCCAATAAAGAATTTTATTTCTTGTAAAACTGAGGACTATTTACAAGAAATAAGAAAAATGGTTATAAAATCTAACCACTGGATAACCCCCCACTCAAGATCCAGAGGGGCCCTGATGATGTAATATTAGGGGGTAGTGCTGCATCCCAAAGAGCTGGTGGCTGGATATACCTGGGTTCCGTACTTGCGGGGTTGGGCAGCAGGCTGGATATTTTTGGGAAAATTAAGGAAACTCTCTAGATTCCTTGAGTATCTTGGATACCATAAGAGGTTTCTCACAGAAATGTTTTGTTTATCTAATTATTTTATATATTTCTCATTCCTGTATGATTTTGTTTTATACAATAAGATTAAAAAAGTAAGAAATAGACATAAAAAACAAGATCAAGAGGGGTTTTTTGTATACATTACAATTTTTTGATTTTATTAGGGGGTGTCAAATATCACCAAACTCAACCTTTTTTTATTTCAGGTTTTCAACAAAAAGCTCCATTTCAAACCAGGCATTCTTTTTTTGAAATAACCCACTTATTTGGCACAGGGGGTGTCAAATATATCAAAGAAAAACCTCCAAAATATCTATAATCCAAAAGTCAACATAAAAATCTGCACCCATAAATTAAAATTAGCCCATAAAAAATTTATTCACCTTCCTACACCTACAAACCCATTTCTTCAAGCTCAATTGTTACTTCAACTTGAAAAAGTATCAACAAGTAAATTTCTCTTCCTTCTCAAATAACTACATTTTGCATTAACTCTAAATAATTCCTTCCACATCATCATCCAAAGAAATGCCTTGCAGAGCCCAACAAAACACCAAAAATCAATAAACTTCCAACACTCCCCCCAAGTCTCCAACTAAATCTGGAAATTTAAAAAGGGAAGATCATCTCATCATTACCAACTGGTTGATGATCTAAAAGAATTACAATGCTATATTTGGTACTGAACACTAAACCAAGGTTGGAAGGCCTCCCAAATCGAAGGTCAATGGCTATCAACTAATGGCAATCCATCTCAAAGCCAAAACAAAAGGCCAAATTGATCTTAGTGCCAAAAAAATGTTGGAACAATTCAAAAAATATCAAGCCAAATATTGCAAATCTCACATGCTCTCCATATCCACTGGTTTTGGAAAATGTTGGAACAATTCAAAAAATATCAAGCCAAATATTGCAAATCTCACATGCTCTCCATATCCACTGGTTTTGGTATATCAGCTGCTGATCAAGAAAAGGGAATTCAATCGGTCTATGAAAAGCTTGATTCAATTTGCCCTTACTATGATAAAATGGACGAGCTTTTTGGTAAGCATGCCAATGTATTGTCTATGAAAAGCTTGATTCAATTTGCCCTTACTATGATAAAATGGACGAGCTTTTTGGTAAGCATGCCAATGTATCACCAATGTATTGTGAAGATGGTCAGCAAAGAGTGGAAAAAAACATTCCAAAAGTATCAATGAAAAAGAAGATGAAGAACAAGCCTCTCAAAATAAGTCAAAAAACTTGGTAGATTTAGGTCCAGGTGTAAGTCATTCCACACTCATTCTGCTTAAAAGTTGCTCCTTTACTCACAAGTTGGTTTTGTCTTAAGGTCAATGATGGACATCTCACTGAATTGAATATACTCCAGCCTCTAACATCAGCCCAGGCTCATAATCATTTGGAACCTGTACTCCAGCCTCCAACATCAGCCCAGGCTGATAATCACTTGGAACCTGTACTCCAGCCTCCAACATCAGCCCAGGCTGATAATCACTTGGAACCTGTACTCCAGCCTCCAACATCAGCCCAGGCTGATAATCACTTGGAACCTGTACTCCAGCCTCCAACATCAGCCCAGGCTGATAATCACTTGGAACCTGTACTCCAGCCTCCAACATCAGCCCAGGCTGATAATCACTTGGAACCTGTACTCCAGCCTCCAACATCAGCCCAGGCTGATAATCACTTGGAACCTGTACTCCAGCCTCCAACATCAGCCCAGGCTGATAATCACTTGGAACCTGTACTCCAGCCTCCAACATCAGCCCAGGCTGATAATCACTTGGAACCTGTACTCCAGCCTCCAACATCAGCCCAGGCTGATAATCACTTGGAACCTGTACTCCAGCCTCCAACATCAGCCCAGGCTGATAATCACTTGGAACCTGTACTCCAGCCTCCAACATCAGCCCAGGCTGATAATCACTTGGAACCTGTACTCCAGCCTCCAACATCAGCCCAGGCTGATAATCACTTGGAACCTGTACTCCAGCCTCCAACATCAGCCCAGGCTGATAATCACTTGGAACCTGTACTCCAGCCTCCAACATCAGCCCAGGCTGATAATCACTTGGAACCTGTACTCCAGCCTCCAACATCAGCCCAGGCTGATAATCACTTGGAACCTGTACTCCAGCCTCCAACATCAGCCCAGGCTGATAATCACTTGGAACCTGTACTCCAGCCTCCAACATCAGCCCAGGCTGATAATCACTTGGAACCTGTACTCCAGCCTCCAACATCAGCCCAGGCTGATAATCACTTGGAACCTGTACTCCAGCCTCCAACATCAGCCCAGGCTGATAATCACTTGAAACCTGATGAGCTACCTCCTCCCCTCATTCTACCAGTCCCATGTCAATGCAAAAGAATTTCTGGTTCCCAAGCCCGAGAAGCTTTGACACCAGAGGAGAGAGCCCTTGATCCATCTTCACCTGAGCCAGAATAGCAACAAAGCATCTTGGTGCAAGATCTTCAACCTGTTTCCCTGGAAGTTTTGATTCCACCTATCCCAACTCAAAAAAAAGGTAAACAAAAGGTTTCTCTTTGTGATTGATCTCAAAGGGATTTCAATCTTGATAATTCTTCTTCAGATTCAGATGAACTGTTGACTTCTGCAAGGAAAAGTTGCTCTCCCATGAAACAAAAAGCTTCAAATAGTTCCAATTTGAATCCAAGCAGTCAGAAAAAGCCA
>KN362095.1:1028-11043 GCA_000785685.1 Uromyces viciae-fabae
TTTTTTTTAATCAACCATAAATATTAATGACACATTCTCTTTTGCTTTTTTTTTTGTTCTTGGAAATTCCTTGTCCTCAATAAACAATATCAGGATGTCCTTGCTATCAGAATCACTGCCAGTATGATTGTATCAGATTCCCACAACTGGTGTAACATCAGTTGGAAAAGTCTGATATTATATCAGACAAAACTGGCATTTTATCTAACTTAAATGAAATTAGTTCTACCTTACATGATATTAAATCTAAAAAAACAGACATTTCATCTACTCAACCTATTTAATATCAACACCTGTGATTTTATATCACATTTTTATGTCTGATTCAACTTTTTGGCCCTTGGACATAATGTCAGATAGAAAAATCTGATATAAAGTCAGTTATGTTGATATTAAATAGGTTGAGTTGATACAATATCCTCTATGATAGATATAATATCATTTTTGGTAGATTTCATATCAGCTCTAGTAGATACAATACTGGTTTTTCCTGATATAATATCACATTTTTTTTTCTGATTTAATGTGAGATTTGGGAATCTGATACAATCATCCTTGCAGTGAATGAAGGATTTGAAATTAGAAATCTTAAAAGATTAATAATCAAATCACAAAGTGAGAATCCATGTTCTTTTCTTATTTTTTATTTTTTTCATTTAATTTATCTTTTTTCATTACTACTATAATTGATTCCTTTGACAAAATGATGAACAGAGGTTCAATATTGGACCCATCTCACTTTAAATGCATCATTGGTTTTCACAAAGAAAGTGAAAATCCAAATTTCTTTTATTATCTTCTTTTTGTTTTAATCTACCATCAACATTAGTGACACATTATCTTTTGGTTTTTTCTTTTGGAAAGTCCTTGTCCTGAATAAAGAGAATTCATGTTCTTTTTTTATTGTTTATTTTTTCATTTAATTTATATTTTTTCATATAACTTATAATCTTTTTTGTTTTATTTATCTTTTTTCATTTAGTTACCTTTTTCGTTACTACTATGATAAATTCCTTTGACAAAATGATGAATAGAGGTTCAATATTGGACCCATTTTACTTGAACTGCATCATTGGCTCTCAAAAACATAGTGCAAAATCCATATTTGTTTTATTATATTCTTATTTTTTTTAACCAACCATGAATATTACTGACACATTCTCTTTTTCTTTTTTTTTGATTCATGGAAAGTACTTGTCCTTGATAAAGAATCTCAGGATTTCATTGCTATCAGAATCAAGGATCTAAAATTAAAATTTTTAAAATATTGATAATCAAATCAATTTTGCAAGTGAGATTAATTTTTTAAAAAAAATTATTTATTTGAAGAATGAGATTTTTATTCATATTTAAATTATTCAAAATGCCATCATAAAAAGAAAGAAAAAAGATTGAATATTAAATCTTTCAAAAATGTACGCTATGCTACATTGGTTGCTTGCGCTACTAAATTGTAGCGTAGCACTGTGGTAATTCTGAAGGCCATCAAAACACAAAAATCAAAATTTTCAGTTTTTTATCACCAATCACACAAACCATCAGCATATCACGCTTCAAACTGAATGACAAACAACAATCACCACCCTTAAAAACAAACTTCAATGCACTTAACACCCCAACAGCATTTCATAAACCCACAATTTCAGTAATTAAACCAGCATAAATCATTTACAAAAGTCCATTAAAACACATTTAGTATATATTAAAGTACATGGTAGGCTACATACAACAAATACATGATAGTCCACATATACATAAAACAAATACATGATAATTTACATATACAACTCATTAAATATAGCTACATATACAAGTTTACATAGCTACAATATACTTTACATATACAAAAATACATACAAGAATCACCTCATACGCATCAGAGCATGTAAAATTCCCTGTCATGCGGCCTGTAGTTCATTTCCTAAAAAACTTATGCATGCACGATGATATCTGTAGTCCTAGACCTTTCTATGTAGAGGCTGTGTAGTGTCACATGACCAGATATTGCATCATTTGTTTGTGTATGATGTCATAGGTCTGTCCACTTAATATTTTGCAGTTATTTTGTGTTTCCCCTAGAGCTAAAATCCCTCATCTTTTTCTATATAAGGAGCTCTCTCCCCCCTCATTTTTTTGGATCATCCAATTTTGGAGGTAATAATTGTAAATAACCCTTACTCAGTGTAGTCTCAAGTAATAAACCCCTTTTCTAAGTGCCTTGTGCCCCTGGTGTAGCCATTGCTCCCAGCTTTTCCAGTCCTAGGCAGCCAATGAGGGTCTGACTCAAGCCCTCTGCTCCCACAGTTAACCAACTGTGTATCTTGACCCCTTTTCCATCCGCACCCAAAACCAACTTAAGTCATCATTCAACACTTACCATTTAATATCTTCAGAATCAGTTAAATCCTACCCTTTCCAGTATCGAATTCAGACGTGCAGACCACTCCTGTACTTTCTGCTGCCAACTTAGCAGTTGGTGGGTTGTTATTCTCTTGAAAGGCAGAACACAGTTCCACTTTACCTTTCACATTTGGCCAAAGTATATTTTTGTATCATTTTGGAGTCTCACAGCGCTTACAAAAATAAAAAACACTATCCCCGCATGTAGCGTAGCGGTTGCTTGCACTACAATTTAATGGAGTGTAGCGCTTTCAAAAACTAACAACGCTACACTACAAGCTACAGGAGTTCCTGGTATTGTTTGCTTTCTTTTGAGGCATCTACGCTACGCTATGCTAATTTTTTTTTTTTTTTTTGGAAAAAAAAAAGTGCCATTAGCTGAAAAAAAAAACCGCTAACAGTAGCGTGATTGTAGCATAGCTTAATAAGCTACGCTACACTATTCTACGTGCTCCTTTTAGCATAGGTGGCCCACTGTTGGTTGAATAAAATGAAAAAGACATGGTTGGGTTGTAACTATTGATAAAATTTAGTATAGGTGTCACACTACGCTACATGAGAGCGTAGTGGGTAACATCACTACGCTACATGTTAGTGTAGTGTTTTGACTCGCTAACACTGCTACAAGCCCGCTACAGGGAAATATGAGTAGCGTTAGTTGGGTTTCTTATGGCTCAGCTAACACTATGCTACAGCTAAAAAAAAAAAAAATCCAATTTTTTGTAGCATTAGTGTTCAAAATCATACGATAACTGTAACTTCCCCTTAGTGTAGCACAAAAAGCTAACACTACGCTACAATAACACTATCTGTAGCCTAGCTGACCCACCCTTGTTGCAACCATCATGTCACAACTCTTGATGTAAGGATTTTGAATGATCCTTCACTGGTTTACGTAGATGCTGGACGTCACAGGAACAAGAGGGTAGCTCTTGGAGAGATTCTAGAACCAGAGCATATTTGTATTACTAGTACAGTAAGAATTGATAAACAAGCATCTCTCAGTATACAATAGTTTTCAGCTGGCTACTATGTTAGAGCCAACTAACAAATAGCAGAATAAAATATTAATAATATTTTTATGACCAGTAATATTATTATAAACAATAAAATAAGTGAAACTATATGAAGGAGTATGAATAATAGGAATATTATTGCATAAATGGATTCCCCATGCAAAATAACCTAGGGTCACTCACTGGGTGTACCCCCAAATTCCTACTCCTTAAACCTTTTTGCCATAAAAGGGCAGAAACTAACATTACACTGGCTAAAACCGTGTTTATATGTAGAAAACTGTTTATACACCTTATGGATGTGTACATGGGTAGTGTATACTATGGACTAAGTCAGAAATACATGCAAAATAGCGGATTTGTGCTTAGTTTAGAAGTTAGGACCATATAGTTAATGAGAAACAAGAATACTGCTGAATACAGGGCATTTACATATGTCTTGTTACATTGCACAAAAGCTACATAAAAAAATGTTACACACGGTGAAAGTAACTAAATTTGAAGCCCCCTGTATTTTACATACAATAGAGGCTTGACCAAACATGAGTCAAGAAGGAAAGCACACGGTGCAAAAAGCCACAATACTGCTATAGCACAAGTTTGTGGAGTATCTGTATCATTCAAAATGAGTTCAGAGCACCCCAAATAATTACCAGAACATGTTCACACGGTGAAATAATCTTGATTACAGTTACAAGGCCCAAGGCGTGACCTAACACCTTGTTCAAAGGAAAATAGCTGTATTGCACTAGTAGCAATACAGGTTACCTTCCACCATTTATCCTGGCCAAACCAATAACACCCCAAGGATACCAAATTAATCCCTATGACCTCAGAGGTTACTCAACACGGGGAAAATACTCTGTACTGGTCTAGACCCTCCAGTACTGAATAAAAAATACAGGAACAAGGCAAAAAGCGCTCAAAACGTGATGACCCCAATTCCTACTAACTTGTGGTTATCCTGTATGCCCCAGGGATGGGAAATATTATATAAGGAGGCCTCTTATCCGCCTTCCCATCCCTCATCATCTTGTTTACTTAGCTATACACGGTTACCAACCACTCACAGTCACCTTTTAGCACCAAAGATACTACATCAACTCTCACCTGCGCCTTAAGATCCCCTTCAGAACTCTTACTGCGCCTCCCCCTCTCAACCACAACACCAAGATCCCCTTCATAAATCTTCTGCGCCTTCCCACCTCCAGGTAAGTCTCTGGGCCAATAGGTTTGACCCAGAACCCCTCATTTTCTCTATACCACTTTTGTGGTAAATCTGGGTTTAACCGCCCCTGATATTTAATCAGGCCCCGGATCCAAGTTGGATCACAACTTCGAAGGGTTAAACTACCCCAGGAATCTATTCCTGGCCCCTAAAACAAACAGAGGGTTAAACAACCCCAGCTTTGCTGGCCCCTCTGTTAATTTTTATATAAAATTAACACCAAACAAATGGTGAGAAATAGTCCCCAGACTATTTCTAATTACTTTGCAGCTTGTGTAGCTAAAGGGCATTCAGTCCCTGGAATCACAGAGCCTGAAAATAGTTGTGATGAAATGAAAGGAAATGAAAATTAATATTTTAGAAGAAGAATGGATTTTTACTCACCTAGTACGGTAAGAATTGATAAAAAAGAATCTCTATCATACTAGAAGAGTGAGATGGAATTTTTATAAAGGAATAGGATTATGTAATCAAGATTTTTGTGAAACTTGAGTGAGCAGGTTTCACACTTGAGCCCAAATATTTCCTCCAGAGACAGGCTGTCAGCCACATTATCTTTTGAAGTGACCCTTTTGGCTGTTATGTTGATCTGATTGAGTATAAGGACATCCTGAACCAATTTCCATTCCTGATTGACTGATACATCTGAAAACTTCCTTTTTTGTTATAGCCCACTTTGTAGTTGTATTATTGGTCCAAACCAAAAAAATTGGACCCTTCACAATCCCTAAATCAAGTAACGTCAACAAACCCAGTCTAATTGCGATGGTTTCTACCCAAGCAATTCCATGACTTTGATAAAGACCCTTCCAACCAGGAAGTAGTAGGAATTGTGACAATTTTTTTCCAATGAAAATACTGATCCCATAGGATGTTGAAGCATCTCCAACCCAGCCAACATCTGTAGGGTGGTTGTTGGAAATTAACTGTGTTTCCTCATAAGAATACAAAGTTGTATTCCACATTAACAAATCTTCATAAAGACCAGTTGGCAGCTCCCTTTTTTCATTTACATGTACTCATTCCGCAATCCATTTATAGAATTCCATCAAATAGCATTTTAATTGAGGTAGTAGGTATGATACATGAGTCAATTGGCCGACCATCTTTTCCGACTCGTTATGAGAAAATAACTTATTCAATTCCATAAAATGACGCATTTGATTATGTCTCTCAACCTTCTTTCCTGGAGGAAGCCTAACTGTTTTTCTTATACTGTTTCAAATGAAACCAATAAACGTTTGCTCTTCAGAAAATTTTTGAAATTTCTCTTTGTTTGTAATAACCCATCATTCAGACAACCGCTGAACTACTTCATTCATTCTTGAATGTGATAATAAATCCTTGATGAACAAATTATCATCAACCCATCAAAATATAAGTATCACGTCAGATTCTTCCATCATTAACTCTTTCCATGCATCCGCAGGCCTCCCAAATGATCCACGACCGGAAAAACCTCCAAATGACATCCAAGTGTCTATCAGAATTTTGCCGCAAAAATATTTTTGGAATTAGTATCTCCATTGATCAGGTCTGGTTAGAATTTCGTGATAGGTTTTTTCCCAGTCAAATAAGGCCAAAAAAAAAAGGGATTTGTGAATCTTAAAAAAATTTGCTACTGTTTTGAAATCATCCTTTCAAAATTTTGTTTATTGTTGCAAGAATTCACCAAAGTAATACCTGAATCCTTTTTAGGATAAGATAAGTTTTTAATAGGTCTGGTTGAACCATCTCTGTTCACTACAGCTCCCAAAGGACTGGTCCTGTAGAAACCAAACAGTTTCTTAACATGCTGATGACAGAAAGGTCCATACATTCTCCTTGCTTTTATTTGCTATGAGAAAGACTCTTCAGTTTTGCTTCTTGCTTCAAAAGATGATGCATGATTATCCGCAGTGAACCATTGAAATCCATCTAATTTATGTTCTATAATCCCTTGATGGAAACCTTCCTTAAAACCGTCTATCACATCACTATACTTTCGCAACAAACTTTCTTTATGTAGAGCTGATTCCCATTTATTAATTTAGTAACATTCATCTCACACCTTATGATTGTTTCCATATTGTTAGGTAAGTCATACTCAATGATCCTTGGTGTTAAACATTTAATCCTTAAATTGAATTAAATAAGAATCATAAGAAAATATGAAACACAAAATATTAATAAATGTCAATAATGTAATTATCAATGTCACTTTCATAAAATAAGGGGGGCGCTAAAACCACAATAATCTATTGTATAAGTATCGTATACGATACCGTGGCCCCCCCCGGAATGTTGTATACAACAACGGGGGTCCTGAAAATGATATCATATACAATACTTTACACTATTGTATACAATATTCCCGGCCCCCTCGTATACAATAATTTTAGAGGAAAGTATTGTATACGGTCAGAAACTGGGGATTAAATGGCAGAAACCCCGTATACGATAGAATGTATATCATATACGGTAGTTTCTGCCTCGGACTATCGTACACAATAGTCTCCCCCGGTAAACTATCATATACAATAGTTTAGGCCCAAAAAAAAAAAAAAAAAAAAAACAAAAAAAAAAAATACAGTAAGGAAAAACAAAACAAACCAAAAAAAAAGCACAAAACAAATAGAACAGAAGTAAAGAAACAAAACAAAACAAAAAAAAACAAAAACAAAAACAAAGAAAAAGAAAAAGAACATAACAAAACAAAAACAAAAAATTAAAAATAAAAAACAAAAAACAAAACAAAGAAAAAAAAAAAAAAAGAAAAGAAAGAAGGAAAAAAAAAAAAAAAAACAAAAGGACCTAACAAAACAAAACAAAAACTAAACAAATAAAAACAAAAACAAAAAAAAATGAAAAGAAAAAAAGAAAACAAAAAAACATAAGAAAAGGAACATAAAAAAAAAAAAAAAAAAAAAAAAAAAGGGCCGGTTTTCAACGAAAAACTCCATTTCAAACCAGATGTTTTTTTTCGAAATAACCCACTTATTTGGAACAGGGGGTGTAAAATATATCAAAGAAAAAAATTCCAAAATATCTATAATCCAAAAAAAATCTGCACCCATAAATTAAAACTAGCCCATAAAAAATTTATTCACCTTCCTACACCTATTAACCCATTTCTTCAAGCTCACTCGTTACTCCAACTTGAAAAAGTATCAACAAGTCAATTTCTCTTACTTCTCATATAACCACATTTTGAATTAACTCTAAATAATTTCTTCCACATCATCCTCTAAAGAAATGCCTTGCAGATCCCAAAGACACTCCCAAAATCAATCAACTTCCAACACTCCCCCCGAGTCTCCAACTAAATCTGGACACTTAAAAATGGAAGATCATCTCATCCTTACCAACTGGTTGATGATCCAAAAGAATTATGATGCTGTATTTGGTACCAAACACTCAACCAAGGTTGGAAGGCCTCCCAAATTGAAGGTCAATGGCTATCAACTAATGGAAATCCATCTCAAAGCCAAAACAAAAGGCCGAATCGATCTTAGTGCCAAAAAAATCTTGGAAAGATTCAAAAACTATCAAGCAAAATATTGCAAAGCTCACATGCTCTCCATATCCACTGGTTCTGGTATATCAGCTGCTGATCAAGAAAAGGGAATTCAATCGGTCTTTGAAAAGCTTGATTCAATTTGCCCTTACTATGATAAAATGGACGAGCTTTTTGGTAAGCATGCCAATGTATCACCAATGTATTGTGAAGATTATCAGAAAAGAGTGGACAAAAATATTTCTGAAATTATTGATGAAGAAGAAGATGAAGAACAATCCTCTCAAAATAAGTCAAACAACTTGGTAGATGTAGGTCCAGTTTTAAGTCATTCCAAACTCATTCTGCTAGAAAGTTGCTCCTTGACTCTCCAATTGGTTTTTTCTTAAGGTTGATGATGCACATCTCAATGAATTGAATATACTACAGCCTTCAACATCAGCCCAGGCTCATAATCACTCGGAACCTGTACTTGAGCCTCCAACATCAGCCCAGGCTGATAATTGTAAAAATATTTCATCTAAAATTAAAAACTATTATTAAATTTTCTATTTCACAGATATGTCACCAATTTCACCGAACTAAATTCATCTAACTTAAAAATTAAAAATAAAACAATCCTAAGTCATTCATAATTCAACCTCTTCAAAACAACTCGATCTCAAGATTCAAACAACTTCAAACATTCACAACTTGCTACTCTTTCTTTTCTATTTTTCTTTTCTTTCTTAATTCTTTCATTTCTAAAATTCATATTAACTTCTTAAATCAATCGTGCTGGTGAGATAATACTTTCTGCTTTCTTACTCTCATCTAAATTCAATCAATCAACTAATACAATATTTTCTTAGTCATAAAATTCAAAATCATTAAAATTAAAATCTAAACTTCAATTCTTCATTCTCAAAATAAGCCTTTCAATATCTATCAGTTCTCACTATCCAGTTTGTTATTCTCTTTGTTTTTCAAAATATAAAAAAATTAAATCAAAAATCATTTTCTTTATTATTATTCTAACTCTTCTTTGTTTCAGTCATTGCTTCTAGAAATATAATCTTTTAATTTTCAAGTGCCAAATATTCTTTAATAATCACTCGGAACCTGATGAGCTACCTCCTCCCCTCATTCTACCAGTCTTTACTCGACGAAAAAGAATGTCTGCTTCCCAAGCCCAAGCAGCTTGGACACCAGAGGAGAGAACCCTCCATCCATCTTCACCTGAGCCAGAGGAGCAACAAAGCATCTCGGTGCAAGATTTTCAACCTGTTTCCCAGGAATTTTTGATTCCACCAATCCCAACTCAAAAAAAAGGTAAACAAAAGGTGTCTCTTTGTGATAAATCTCAAAGGGATTTCAATCTCAATAATTCTTCTTCAGATTCAGACAAACCATTGACTTCAGCCAGGAAAAGTCGCTCTCCCATGAAAACAAAAGCTTCAAATTTTTCCAACTTGAATCCTAGCAGTCAGAAAAAGCCATCAAGCATCACTCCCTTAGCTGCTTATAATGACTTTTTAGAACAGCAAGAGTCTGGTCAGTAATATATTTCTCACATTTTTCCCAACTGTCTATATATTGAGATATATTGGATATGATTTTACAGAAAAAAATTCAATTGCTCGAGAACAATTGGCTTTTGAAAAATTAAAGTTCAATTTGATGCTGAATAAGGAGGATAAAGGCATATCACTTGAACTTGAAGATAAAAAATTCAGTCATTGAATTGCATTAGAAGAAAAAAAAATCAATTTTGAAGTGGAAGAAAAATCAAATGAAAGGCAGTTCATGAGGGAAAAATTTCTACACGATATCGGCATAGAAAAAGAAAGATATGAGAGAGAAATATTAAAAGATGAGAAACTGATCAAAAGGGAG
>KN362097.1:809-14880 GCA_000785685.1 Uromyces viciae-fabae
ACTGCAAGCCTGATTGTATCAGATTCCCAAATCTGGCATTACATCAGGTGAAAAAAAGTGATATTATATCAGGCAAAACTGGTATTGTATCTACTGGATGTGATCTTGCATCTAACTGAAATGATATTGTATCTATCATAGTGGATATTGCACCAGCTCAACCTTTATTTCTTTCTTTCCTTTTTTATTCTTCCTTTTTTTCTCTTTTTCTCTTTTTCTTTTTTTCTTTTTTTCTATTTTTCTATTTTTCTTTTTTCCTTTTCTTCTTTTCTTCTTTTCTTCTTTTTTTCTTTCTTTCCCTTTTTTTTCTTTCTTAATTTCTGGATACTGATGATGATATTCTTTCTTTTTAGCCATCTGAAAATGATTCTGAAGATGAAAGTGAAAGTGCAAAAGAAATATCCCCTCCACCCACTAAAGAGTCCAATGAAGATATTTTTCTCAACAAAATATTTAAACAATTCCAACGATTCAATCATCAAGAGCAACAAAATCTTCTTGGTCAAATAGATAATTTATTCACAGGCAAATTTCATCTAGTTCCTATTCAAGAGCCCTCTTTTGATGTCAACAAGAAGTTCAAAGGAAGACCCAAAGGTGCAAAAAACAAACAAAAAATTCCAGCATCATCAACAAAAAGGGAACCTTCAGCTTTTGAATATGTAGAAAGAAAGAAGAGAGGCAGGCCAGTAAAAAGGGAAAAATCTAGTGAACCAATTTCAAGTGAACCAATTTCAAAAAGACCAAGAAGATCATTATTTTTCATTTTCTCTTTGGTTTTTTTTCTTTTTTTGATGTTTATTTTTCCATCTTTTTTAGAGCACTGAATCAGATGAATCTGAAGAGCCAGAAGAGAAAGAGGGTGAAACTGATGAAGAGGACAAGATTTTATTGGATGTGGGAAAAGTATATAATGAAAAAGATGTGGAACTTGTAAGCAGAATTATTATTTCCCTTTCAATTAATTTTTCCTTTTTGTTTCATTATTTTCTATAATATTTTTCTTTAATATTTTTTTTTTCTTTTTATATTAGTATGCAGCCAAGGCCAAGATCAGACCAGTGGAGGCCATCCCTCACATTTCAGTGGTCCATGATGTTTTAGGCGATGGTAATTGTGGATTTAGATCAGCAGAAATAGGTTTGGGACACTCAACTGATGATTATGTCCATATTTGAGAGGAAATGCTGGCAGGGTACCTTTCCAACTCTGTTTTCCATTCTCAACCAAAAGTAATTGAACAAATTTGGTGGGATGAATCAAGAGGAAAGGTAATTGAAAGACTCAAACTTTTAAATGAAGATGCTTCAAGGGAAAATTGGATGACCTTTCCTGCTCATGGATTTCTACTGGCTGACACTTATTTAAGACCAGTGGTTTTATTATCTTCTCAAATTATTTTCACATTAATTCCTCTTTCTCATCCTCCCCCCAAAGATACCCCCATCCCTCCTCCAATCTGTTTTATTCTTCATAGTGCTCACATAATCAGTTTCAAATTCAAGGAAAAAGATAGATGGCCTGCCCCCATGGTGCATTCTTTGTGGAAATACCATTCCACAAAAGAATCCAAGCCATGGAAGGATTTAATTGATTCTAATTTAATCTTGGGTCTTAAACATTTACACTCTCATAGAAAATCAGAAAGAATAAATAAAATTATCAATGTTGATTAGCTTTTTTGTTATTTGTTATTTTAAATAATTTTGTCCCGCGGAAGAAAATTATAACCATTGAAAGAGATCCTCTTTATGGATCTAAAACATATTTTTTCATGATTTTTGACTTCCTAAAAGTGGTATAAAAAGTGGTTCCACAATTATGTCCAAAACCGTGTGCAAAAAAGGAAAACAAAAATAATAATAATTTGGAAAATTTTTCATGATACACATTTTAAGGAGCTTTTGGAACCCCCAAAACATATTTTCAAATGTGTGAAAATATTTTTTTTGAGGAGTTAATGGGCATTTCAAAAAACCATGTGCCCCCCCAAAAAGGTAAAAAAAAAAAAAAAGAGATTATTGAAATTTTGACCTTCCCATAAAATCAAGAGGCTCTTAAGAGCCCCTCTTGTAATTTTGAAATCATGAAAAACTTTTCTTCTATTTTTAAAATGGGTTTAAAAAAACTGTGTGTCAATGCGGAAAACCGTGTGTGGGCCACAAAAATTAAAAATGCTGATTTTGATTTTTTTTTTCAGATTATATTTCTTGGGCCTTTCAAAGGCCAAATTATGTAATTAAAATTCATAATTTAATTTGTTTGCTATTTTTAAAGGGGCTTTAAAAAACCCGTGTGTCACCGCAGAAAACCATGTGTGGGTAAAAAAAAAAATACTCATAATTTTTGATTTTTTTTTTCATACTATATTTCTTGGGCTTTCTAAACCCCCCAAAATTTATTTAAAAATACAAAATTTTTTTTTTGTTGTATTTTTAAAATGGTTTTTAAAAAACCGTGTGCGGGCGCGGAAAACCGTGTGCCCGCGCCGGCCAAACCGTGTGTAAACGCGGATTGACCGTGTGCGGAAATCAATACCCTAATAAATATAGTAAAATATTTTGATGAATATGAGATTTGAAAATAATGATGAGAATAATTTTATTACAATGATAGTTTTTATAAATCAAAATAAAAATGATTGATCATACATATAAATTATCTCAATGAATCATAAATGATTCTCAACAATCATTATGAAAAATGATTGATCATAAAATTGATCTTGATGATTCAAGAATCATTTTATGATTATGAAATAATTTTAATTTTTTTTGTATTTCAAGAGAGGCAATCATGACATCATGATTTAAAAACAAAATAATTTGATTTAAATTCATATGTTTGATCTTAAATAAACATTTTATTTAGGGCATTACTGAATTCACGCGGTCCGCCCGCAAATTCACGCGGTTTTGACTGCGTGCGGACGGACCGTGTGCACGCGGTTTTCTGCAAACTCACACGGTTTTTATAAAACTGCGTGAGGGAAAAATAAAAACAGGGATGGGTTCTTGGGGGTCTAAAGGCCCCTAAGTAAATTTGTCAGAATTTTTGAAGGGTTTTTTGACCCCTAAAAAATTAACCCAAAAAACAAATAGAAAAAAAAAAATGATTTGCACAGGGCCCCAAAACTTTATGAAAGGGCCCTGTCCCGTGGAATGTAAGTTGATAGGGGTTAAGATAAATCCTAAACTGTAAATAAATGCAAAAAAAATAAAATAATAATAACAGGCAGAAAACTACCATACACAACAGTTTCTGCAGTGAAAAAAATAAAAAATAAGAGGAAAAAAAAATTAAAACAAGAAAAAAAGAAAAAAAACAGGAAACAAAGAAAGATACAGATAGATAAATAAGAAAAATGAGAAAACAAAAAAAGTAAAACTAACAGAAGACCTAAAAAGGAAGACTAGGAAGAAAGAGATAAAGAAAAAAAAACAGAAGAAAAAGTAGAATAAAAATTAGAGAGAGAAGGAATAGAAAAATGGGGAGAAAAAAGAAGAAAAAATAAAGAAAAAATAAAGAAAAAATAAAGAAAAAATAAAAGAAAAAATAAAGAAAAAATAAAGAAAAAATAAAAGAAAAAATAAAGAAAAAATAAAGAAAAAATAAAAGAAAAAATAAAGAAAAAATAAAGAAAAAATAAAAGAAAAATGAAGAAAAAATAAAGAAAAATAACGAAAAAAAGAAAGAAAAAAGAAAGAAAAAAAATAGAAAAAAAACAGAAAAAAAACAGAAAAAAAACAGAAAAAAAACAGAAAAAAAACAGAAAAAAAACAGAAAAAAAACAGAAAAAAAACAGAAAAAAAACAGAAAAAAAACAGAAAAAAAACAGAAAAAAAACAGAAAAAAAACAGAAAAAAAACAGAAAAAAAACAGAAAAAAAACAGAAAAAAAACAGAAAAAAAACAGAAAAAAAACAGAAAAAAAACAGAAAAAAAACAGAAAAAAAACAGAAAAAAAACAGAAAAAAAACAGAAAAAAAACAGAAAAAAAACAGAAAAAAAACAGAAAAAAAACAGAAAAAAAACAGAAAAAAAACAGAAAAAAAACAGAAAAAAAACAGAAAAAAAAAAGAAAAGAAAGAAAAAAAGAAAAGAAAGAGAAAACAGAAACGAAGAAAAAAGAAAGAGAGAAAAATTGAAAGAACCCTCAAAAAGAAAGAAAAAAGCAAGATAAATAGGGAACAGAGCAAAGAAAACTGCACAATGATTTTTTTCTCTGCTTCATCTTTTTTCTTTCTTTTTTCTTTCTTTTTTCTTTCTTTTTTCTTTCTTTTTTCTTTCTTTTTTCCCCTTGTTGTCCTTGTTTCTCTTTTCATTTTGTGTTTTTTATCTTTTTTTTATTTTTAATGTGTAATTTTCCTCTTATATTTTTTACTTATATTAGGGGGTTTCAGAGTTGAGTGCAAGTTTGTTTGCATGTCTTTGCATGTCATGGAAGGGCTTGCAAAAATCACTTGCAAATTGTTGCAGATCAATCTTCAAGAAATTTCTTGAAGACCCACATGCAAAATTTGCATGCAAGTCACTCCACTGCTGAGATATGTCAACCTGAAAAATGGCTTGCACTAAACTCTGAAACCCCCTATTGTACTGTTTTTTTTTTACATCAAAAAATCTGAGGAATATTTTTGGGGGCCTTTAGCTTTGTTTTTTCATTTCTTTTTTATTTCTTTTTTATTTCTATTTTCTTGTGTTTTTCTTCCTTTTTTATTTATTTCTTTCTCTTTTATTTATTTATTTCTTTTTTTTTTTTTCTTTTCCTTTTTTTCTTTTTGATTTCTTTCTTTCTTTTTTCTCTTTTTCTTTCTTCTATATTTTTTTTTTTTTATTTCTTCCTTCTTTCTTTCTTTTTTAGTTTCTTTTTTCATTTTTAGTTTCATTTTTCATTTTTAATTTTGACCTTTTTTTTTTTCCTTTTTTTCCCTTTTTTTTCCTTTTTTTTTCTTTTCTTCTTCTTCTTCTTTATCTTTTTTTTATTCTTTATTCTTTGTCTTCATTTTCTTCCTCCTTTTTTTCTTCCTTCCCCTTTTTCTCCTGGGTTTTCTTTTCATTTTTTGGTTTTTATCTTTTTTTTTATTTTTAATTTGTAATTTTCCTCTTATATTTTTTATTTATATTTTACCATTCTTATACATCAAAAAAATCTGAGGAATAATTTTGGGGGCCTTTAGACCCCCAAGAATATTTTCTTCTTTTTGTTTCTATTAAGACAATTATTTCTGACGGAGGAGGGGAGTTTAACAGCACTGAATTCAAGAATTTTTGCACTGAGTTTGGTATCATCCATCATTTTTCTCCGCCTTATACTCCACAAAACAATGGTATGGCTGAAAGAGCAAACAAATCTATCATTGAGAAGGCCAGATGTATACTTGTTCAATCAAAACTCTCTGAAAAATTCTGGGCTGAAGCAGTAAACACAGCAACTGACGTGTGCAATGTACTACCCTCAAGATCAAGAAATTTTGATATTCCTTATGAGACGTGGTTTAACAGGAATTTGATTATAAGAAGCTCAAAACATTTGGCTGTCTTGTTTATTATCTGAAAGTTCAACAATTTAGACATAGCAAACTAGCTCCCACGGCGGAAAAAGGAATTTTCTTGGGGTATGTTAATGATTTTTCAACGTACAAAATAATTAATATGCAATGTACTATTGTTTCAACTAGAGAAATTAAATCTAAAGAAGATTATTTTCCTGGTTCAATAAAAAGTATTCTTAAAAACAATCTTGATCCTTTTCTACCATTTGAAGCAGAAATTCAAGCCAATGAGAAAAAAAAATCAAATTTCAAGTTTAACTAGTAATGACGCTGAAAATATGAATTCTGAAAGAAATATTGAACCTGAAACTATTCAAGACAATCAACAAGAAGCTCCTGCTCTAGCTCCACGTGACATATCCTCCAAAATAAAAACTAGTAACATTCTTGACGTTGATAGAAGAGGAAATCAAATTAATATTAATCTTGCTGAATCTGAATTTTCTGAGCCAAAATATTACTATCAAGCAATTAATTCTAATGAGTCTGAGAAATGGCAACAAGCAATTGAGAAAGAACTGAAAAACCTGAAGGATCATGACGTGTGGGAAGTGATTGACAACATAAATAATGAGAATTTGCTCAACTGTACTTGGGTGTTTAAAATTAAGAAAAACTCTGAGAATGAAGCAATTGAATATAAAGCTAGATTATGTGTTCAAGGATTTAGACAAATTGAAGGAAACGATTATTATACTACTTTTGCTCCCACTGGTAAACTGACTTCTCTGAGAATCTTAATTTCTTATGCACTGGATAAAAATTTCAAATTTCATCAAATTGACATCAAGAGCGCTTTTCTGAATGCCACACTTGATGAAGACATTTTTCTTTGTGCTCCTCCTGGTGTTCTAGTTAAATAAAATCAAATTTCAAGACTCAAGAAGGCAATGTATGGCCTCAAACAAGCGCCACAAGCTTGGCACAGAACTTTGTCTCAATGGCTTTTCTCTATTGGTTTGAATAGATGTGAAGCAGAGCCGTGTGTTTTCTGGAAAAAAGGAACTTTTTTATATTTACATGTAGATGATATAGCTATTTTTTCAAAAGATCCAGACGATTTTAAAAATCAAATTAAAGAAAAATTCCAAATCAATTTCAAATCAAATACTTAGGGGAAGCTGCTTTCTTGCTTGGGATGAAAATTACGCAACAAAAAGATTCAGTTTTAATAAATCAAGAACATTATATTGAAAATATGTTATTGCACTTTGAATTGAATGATTTATATCCCAAGAAAACTCCTCTAAATCCTCAAGGAAAATTAATTAAAGCAAACAAACAACAAATAGAACAATTTAAGAAATTGAATATTAATTTTAGAACAATAGTAGGTGCTCTCAATTTTTTAAGTACAACTTCTAGACCAGATATTACCTACGCAGTGAACTCTCTTTCTCAATTTTTGATTAATCCTGCAATCAATCACTGGGAAGCAGCTAAGCAAATATTTCAATATCTCAAGTACACAAAACATTTAGGCATTAAGATCAGAAAAAATGATTCAAAAACAAATCCTCTATTAGCATACACAGACGCAGACTGGGCCAATTTTCCAGACTCTAGTAGATCAATTTCTGGATGTTTAGTAATTTTTAACAACAATGTGGTATCATGGCGGTCTAAAAAGCAATCAACAATTTTGCTTTCTTCAACTGAAGCAGAGTATAAAGCCATTTGTGACGTTACAAAAGAAATTATGTGGCTAAAGATACTGCTTAATAAAATTTTTAATACTCAATTTTCATTGCCAACAACAATTTATGAAGACAATCAAGGCGCCATAGAATTAGCTAAAAATGAATGAAATCATTAGAATTTTAAAACAAAACACATGTCATTAAGATTTCACTTTATCAGAAATGAAATCAAATTAAGAAAAATAAGATTAGAATACGTAAAAACTACAATGAATTTAGCAGATTTTTTGACAAAACCAGTAGGAAGAATTTCAATCACAAGAGTTCTGAAGACCATTAATGACTAACTTGCTTTCAGCTCTAGCGGCATCAAGCATGGGGGTGTGTCAACATTCAAGACTAGTATTAGCCAGAGGGCTTAACTTTGAAAATTCAGGCTTAATCATACTTCAAATTTTTTTTTCATTTGATTTTTTTTCTTATCTTCTTAAAAACCAACAAGATCAAAATCAAGAAGACAAGAGTGACAGAGTTCTGGATTCAAGACACTGGTATTTTATTTTTCTCAACAACTCAAAAAAATCATCAAATAACTAAAAGAAAACATTTTTCAATTTTATTTTTTATTTTTTTTATTTTTTATTTTTCTATTTTTATTTTTCAGTCTTAATCAGAATCAAAGCAAAAGCTAGCACCAGTCCATACATTGGATCAAAATAATCACAACCATTGGTATTTTTATTTTTATATTTTTCATTATTAAAATTCTCATCAAAAAAACTCATCAAGATTAAAAATTTTATTTCTTAGTTTCTTTTATTTTCAGTCTTAAAATGGAAAAAAATTCTTGATTTCAGTCTATCTTTTCCATCATCGCAGAGATACAGGCAGGGATCACAGACAGATTCCTTGAGCCCAATCGAATTGAACCATTCAGTGAGCGTAGAGTACCAATTTTTGGTGCTTGCTTGAGTCCATACAAGGATTTCTTGAGCTTCTGGAATTTTGACTTCCTTGCACAGCCAAGAGGGGTCTTAATGATGACCAATTCGTCAATCGGGGCATGTAAAAAGGCCCCCTTCACATCAAATTGATGAGCGGTGAGACAGTGATGAGCAGCGTATGACAGTAGCATTCTGAGAGTCGTGACTTTTCCCGTTGGGGCAAAAGTGTCTTCAAAGTCTAATCTGTATATTTGGTTGAAAGCTTGAACACACAGGCGAGCCTTGTATTTCAAGGAATCTCCATGACAGTTATCTTTCATCTTGAACACCCAAGTTGTGTTGAGCGGGTTGAGAGGTTGTAGTGCAGTGTAATCTTCCCAGACTCCGAGTCTTTCAATTGAGTCTAGTTCAGCTGCAACAGCTTCCTGCCACTTGCTGCTTTCCACTGCTTCTATGGCTTGGAAATACTTTTTTGGTTCAAAGTAGTGGTGGAAGCCAGCCCTTTTGCGAGGAAAACCGTAGCGAAACGGAGGTTGAATGTGTGATCTACCTTGGAGTGTGCAACCACTTCCTTGCATTTCAACAGCTTCAGATGGAATGAGTTGATCTGCAACTGCTCCATGATCATCCGCTTCTGAGAGATTTTCTGATTTGTCAGCTTGACCTTCAATTTCAGGAAGAGTAGGTAAGTTTGAAACAGAAATTTCTTGAGATTGAGGATCTAATTGTGATACGTTTGGAAAATAAACATCAAGATTGTCATCTTTGAACTTGACGTCATCAGAGGAATTGTTCAGAAACTTGACATGTTTTGTTGAGACAATGTCTCCGGTCCTTGTGAGAATTCAATATGAAAGAAGCTTTGGGATGTATCCAATTAATTTTCCTTCATTACCCTTTGGGGCAAACTTATCACCCTTGTGCCTCTTCATGTTGAGAAAAACCACTGGGTTTCCAAGAGGCCTGAGGTAATTGTCAGGAAGTTCAAATCCATGCACAAGCTTCCATGGAGATTCTTCATCGAGTTTCTTAGGTATTTGATTGAGCGAAACACATGCTGACTTGACAACCTCTGACCAATATTTTTTAGGAATCTTGGACGACAAGATGCATGCCCTTACCAATTTGCAGATGGTTCTGTTGGCCCTTTCGGCCCTACCATTGTGTTCTGGATGGTAAGGCTCTGAAGCCAGAGTTTGAATGTTATGATTTTGGAAAAATGAAGCTAACCTTTGGTTAACAAATTCCCCGCCTCCGTCTGAGCAAACCATAGAAGGAAAGTAGCCTAATCTTTTATTCTCAGTTTCGAGAATTTGAATTAAGACACTCAACGTGTCATCTTTGTTTTCAAAAGGAATGCCACACAGATAGCCGGAGAAATTGTTGACTATTGTCAAAATAAAGCTGTGATGTTGGTTTGATTCAGGGGTTATTGGACCGATTAAGTCGAGGTGTATACAATCAAAGACTTTGTTTGCTTTTGTTGACCTTCCGTTGAAGGAAACCTTGGTGATTTTGCTAGTTGTGCAACTTTTACATTCAAATTGATCGATTTCATTTGAGGGACTGCCTTTAATGAATGGTTTGAGTATTTGAATTGAGGCATGTCCATAAGTTTTGTGAATATCTTTGAGAGATGTGAACGCAAAAGAGGTGGATAAGTTGGCTTGTAGATTTTCTGACGAATATAGATCTGGATTTGGTACAGAAAAAAGATTCAAAATTAATGATCCACTCAAGACAATCTTGTTTTCTTTTGAGACATGAAAACGGCTTCCTTGTGCAACTAGATTTCAGCCACTAGCTTGTAAGCCCCCAGCGCTTATGAGATTGATGACAATGTCAGAAACATAGAAGCAATCTTTCAGAGTTACTGTGTTCTTTCCCCAGGTAAGTCTAACATTGCCTTTTCCCTTAATCATAAGCGAAGCATCAGCCTTTCCAGTCTTTATGGATTGATTGTCACAAGGAGTCAATGAAATGAAGTATTTTTTGTTGTTGAAGATATGAGCAGATGCTCCACTGTCCAATATGATTTGATTGCCTTGAACTCCATGTTGGATCCAGAGTGTGAGAAGTAAATAGTAGTGAGCTACTTCATTTTGACCACCTTTCGATTTCTACTTTGACTGATTTTCTTTCCACCAGTCCAGAGCAACTTTGGGATGTAATTGCCAGCACTCACTTGCTGCATGATTTTGATCCTCTTTTGCATTGTAAAACCCCTCAGTACATCGATTGTTTCTATTTGATTTTGACTTTGATTTTGACTTTGTAGTAACTAAGGCTGTTTCACCGCTCATAGAAGTTGATTCTTTGTTTTGTGCTTTTGTTTCGTTGTGCAGTTGGGTAAGATGGTTAAATATGTACTCTGTGTTTAGCTCCTTGTTGGTTTGCATTATTTTCCGTTGAAAATCATTGAGAGACGGAGGAAACTTAAATAAGACGGGATATGCCACAATATTGGGAGGTAGAATGATACCAACATCTACCATTTTCTTGATGGAAACCCGAATATTGGTTATGAATGATTCCACAGCGTCCTCCTTGAAAGGCACATAAAGAAAATCATGGAAAATTCTAGCTCTGTTTGCCGCTTGTGACAACACAAACCATTCTTTGATTGACTTCCATAATAATTTAGCTGAATTTCTATTCTCGGCGGTAACTATGTTTTCGTGAGTGATTGTGTCAAGTCGAGAGATCAGAAGCAGCTTGATTTCTATGTTGTCGCTAGGGATTAATTCTGTGTTTCCTTCTTCAAAAGAGTCAAGTACTCCCCTGAGTTCTAACAGGGTGTCCATCTTGTCCCTCCATATTGAATAATTATCTTCAGTCAGTTTGGGTATTGTCTCCAGAGCGGCTTTAAGCATAGCTTGTCTAAAACCGACATTATTGTTCATGGTGTGGTAATTTGGCATCACAGAAGAAGTCGTTTGTGCCATTATACGTTCCCCCTACCGGTTAGCGTTAAGTCCGTAGAGCAAAGTTGTTTAACCGTATCAGATTTTCAGGTTCTAGGATAAAATTTAATTGCTAAAGAAGGAACACATAACTGAAAGAAAACAAATCAATATTTGAGAATAATTTTTTTAGGAATAATAAAAACTTAAAACCAACATTTCAGGAAATATTTTAACTCAAAATAAATGAAGTGGAGACAAGTATATATTTTTTTTTGGACTGAATGACAAAATTTTAAGAGACTGAATTTTAAAGAAAATATATTAGTGATCTAAGAATTTTTTTAAGTTTAACTCTAGATCGTTATCTCACCAAGGACTTTGGAAGGTATTGTTTTGAAGCTTTGAATATGAGCGTTGAAGAGATTGGTGAGTTGAGTTTTGAAAGTTGAAAGAATTTGGTGAAATGAAAGAATTGAGAATTGAGAAGAAAGAAAAACAAAAATAAAAATAAAAAAAATGAATGAAAAAAAAAAATAATAATAATTAAAAAGTCTTTCCGTTTCTTGAGTTGGTGAAAGCCTTGTGACATTGTCTTGAAATTGAAAAGCTGAGAAACTGAGCTTAATTCTTACAAAGTATGGCCATAGAAATTTTCCATATAATTTTTGTCTTTGAACAAGGGATTGGTGTTCAACTCTTCTAACATTTCTTGCCTTACCTGAATCAAATTTTCACAATTGCTACTCAGGTTAACTGCAGTTTCTCTGAAGCTAAAATTACCATAACACATCAAATCATTGAAATCACTGAGCAGGGGGAGGGCATTATCTGGGGAGATCAAGTCTTTGCTGGGATACTGCCAGAATTTAAATCATTAATATATGCAAAAGGTGATTGATAGATTGATCCAAAATACTGACTTGCTCCAAAGGAACTTCATCAAACTCCCCAGAAGGAGATTGTGAAAATTACAGAACTAAAGGATTTTTATTACTTTTAGTCAATACAATCTTTTTATATTTTAATACAAGTTATTTATTTTTAGTAAAAATAAAAAGAAAAGAATGATCAATAAATTTATAATTTATCTAAAGGCAAAATTGGAATTGCTGAAGTTATAATAATTAATAATTGTTTTAATAAGAAAAATATATATATTTTATAGATATAAATAATTTTAATCATTTTTATTCTAAATGTAGTTCTAAAATATTTAGATAATATTTTAATAATATTTTAATAATATTTTAATAATATTTAATAGTATTTTAATAATAATAATAATGAAGATCAATTCAATTGATAAAAATTTTGATTAAGATTTGATTAAGAATTTATAAGTGTAAATTTAATATTTTAATAAATATATTTAATAAACTTTTTATTAATATAAAAAGATTCAATTGAATTTTATTTTATAATGTTTATAATAATAATAATATTCAATTATGTTTTTAATGTTAATTTTTATTAATGATTGATTAATTTTATTTAATGAATATAAATTTTAGTTTATCTTACATTTTTATTTAGGGTATTGATTTCCGCACAAGGTCAAACCGCATTTACACACGGTTTTGGACCGCCAGGGGACGTTGTATTTTTTTTTTTTCAAATATTTTTAAAAAATACTTTTAATGGTTCTAAAATTACCAAATTTTTTGCCTCGTATCCTGAGCCCCCCTGCTTCATATTCTGAAGTTTTTAGAGCCAAAAAAAATGTGGAAGTACTCCATACATAGGGATTACACAAAATCAAAAAAAAAATGAAAAAAAATTGTTAATGCGAGAAATATGGGCTAAATATTTTATCACATGTATTTTCACCCTATCGGGATGTGGGATAAAATTTCACCCATGGGGAAGAAAAAAAAGTACGCTTCACGTTTACTTTTGCAAAATTTTGGTACATTAACCAAATTTTTTAACGCGGTTTGACCGTGTGCAGAAATCAATTCCCTTTATTTAACTACCATTAAATGCGGAGATTAAGGAAAAAAAATCAATAGTTCCACCTGTTTATTATGTCCTTGATTACTGAGGGGATAGATCACTCCACATTGGTGGTGAGTCCTATCCCCTGGTTAATTCCGGACTCACAATCCCTCCCTTTAAATAGATAATTTTGACTTGCAGCGTACTCGACATGTTACAAGTTGCATGACACGGCAGGGGCCAAACTTCCGCCTTGCAGAGAGATTTCCTGGGTTTCTTACAGTGGCTGGAGTTACATCTGTAAGAGCTTATGCGGAAGAGAAGATTTCAAATGGATAATATTTCAGTTTGATGATAAAAAGAAAAACAATAAACAGAAATATAGACATGAAGAATGAAAAAGAATGAACACATACCTTATGCGGAAGAGAAGATTTCAAATGGATGAGGAATCTTTTCTTGCTGCGTACGTTGGCTGTTTATATAGTGTTTGATTACGTAACTACAAGGATAAACATACTTGTGGTTATGGAAAAAACTATTGATTAAATATATGCATATGCAATACACAATGTTATCTTATACTCAATATCTAATAGCCCTCCATAACATTGTGGATTGTAACTCTTGAAGTCATTGACTAGTGAAATGATATGAAAAGAAAGAAGAAATAAGGCTGGGAGGAACAATTCATGACACAGTAGAAAAAAAACAAGCTGGGAGGAACAATTCATGACACGTAAAAAAAAAATTAAATGTTGGTAATATTAAGTTTGCCGGAGTTCCCTGTATGTTGGGTCGGACCAAGTTGTTTGGTGAAGATGTCAGCTATTTGATCATGGTTCTTGATCCACTTAAGTTCAACATTATTTTGTCGCACAAAATCATTGAGAAAATAGAAGCCTTGTTGTAAGTACTCAATGTTTTTTTTTTTCATTGTTTCTTTAATTTTTTTTTTCCCATCCCTGCTGCCCTGTTTTTTTTTCTACCATCCAGGGTAGCAGGTATCATTACCTACCTGCTACCCATTGGCCCTCAATGGGGCTGATTGACCCTAAAAAGGTCGATCAGCACCTGTAGAGCCAGCCAAGC
>KN362098.1:1048-14880 GCA_000785685.1 Uromyces viciae-fabae
TGTGAACATGTTCTGATAACTATTTGGGGTGCTCTGAGATCATTTTGAATGATACAGATACTCCACAAACTTGTGCTATAGCTGTAGTGAGGCTTGGAGAGCGTGTGTTTTCCATCTTACCTCATGTTTGGTCAAGCTGTAGGTTATGTAACATACAGGGGATTTTTATTCTAGTTAATTTCACCGTATGTAACATTTGGATATGTAACTTTCTTGAAATGTAACAAGACATATGTAAATGTCCTGTATTTAGCAGTATTCTTGTTTTGCACTAACTGTATGGTCCTAACTTCTAAACTAAGCACAAATCCGCTATTTTTTATTTGGGGTGCTCTGGATTCATTTTGAATGATACAGATACTCCACAAACTTGTGCTATCGCTGTAGTGAGGCTTGGAGACCGTGTGTTTTCCATCTTCCTCATGTTTGGTTAAGCCCTAGGTTATGTAACATACAGGGGCTTTCTATTGTAGTTAATTTCACCGTATGTAACATTCGGCTGTGTAACTTTCTTGCAATGTAACAAGACATATGTAAATATCCTGTATTTAGCAGTATTCTTGTTTTGCATTAACTGTATGGTCCTAACTTCTGAACTAAGCACAAATCCGCTATTTTGCATGTATTTCTGACTTAGTCCATAGTATGCTTCACCCATCATATACATATCCATAATATTTATAAATAGTTATTTACATGTAAACACGGTTTTAACCAGTGTTATGTTGGTTTCTGCCCAGTTATGGCAAAAAGGGTTAAGGAGTGGGAATTTGGGGGTACCTCCAGTGAGTGACCCTAGGTTATTTTGCATGGGGAATCCATTTATGCAATAATATTTGTACGATTCTTACTCCTTAATATAGGATTGCTCATTTTATTGTTTATTATGATATTTTTGGTCATAAAAATATTATTAATTTTTGTTCTGCTATTTTGTTAGTTGGCTCTAACATAGTAGCCAGCTGACACTCTCATCCCCCATCACTTATTTTAGCTTACTATTATATTCAATACATATTTTTTTACCCAAAAAGTCGAAAATCAGTAAATCCAGTAACTTATCAGTGACTCAACTCTGTTCAGCTATACAGATTAAACTCTTAGCTACTTTATCAATCACCTTTTCTTTCTAGAGCCTCTCAGTTCGTGGTAAGTAAGGAATACTAATAGTGAGTAGTATTCCGTTAAATTTTCTTACATCATTAACTTAAAAACGAGGGCATTAAAGCACTCCTGCATAGCAGGCCCCTCTTTTGATATTTTTATAAAAAATTATAATTGATTTATTAAAAATATATGAATTAAAGATTAAAAACTCCTTAAAACTCAATATATCTGAGCATAAATATATCCTTGCTCCTTGTGTAGCTAGTAGAGTTAGGCTCTAGGCATCACATAGGCTGACACACCTTTAATCTCTCAAAAGGTTTTAACAAGGTCATTCTCCAACTGATTCTGGAAATTTGAGTCTTAAAAAATTAGATAATTTGGAACCAATTGAGAGAATCAAGAAATATGGTCAAGGTTGGGTTCAGTAACCAATGCATTTAAATTTCCATCAGTGACATTATCTTCCAGCTCTTTGCTATACTGTGATGGATGACATAAGTCATCATGATATTTTTCAGATTTCCATGAGATCAACCCCATGCTGAACATGAGAAAATTTTTAAATTAATATTGGAGCATACCAAAGGCTCAATCCACATCTTTTCTAGAAGCTCCACAAGAATTCAATGATCACTTGGTAACAAGTGACATTAACATTGACCCCAGATCTACTGAGTTCAACTACAATTTTACTTTTGTTTGTTTCAGGAGTCTGACTCAGGGATGAAAGGAATAGATGTAGTATAGATTTCTGAACTTGGCTTGAGGTCACTGATCATCAAGTTATCATTGATTTTGTGTGGACAGGCCTCTTGCATTTTTTTCAAAATTCTTTAAAGAAACTGTTGGAAAAGTAAAGTTTCTTAGTCAATAGTTCTTCATTAAATTTTAGGAGAAAAAAATTAGGATGATTTAATTAAAAGTAGGTTTTAGTGCAATTGCTGTGTCTTGTAGTCTTTGAACCCTGACCTCCAGGTAGTCACTTATTCTCTTGAGTTATTTCATAACAATTTTGTTTATTTCTTTTCATTTGGGAACAAAGTAGTTAGAACTAACGATCCTAATTAAATTGTGAAGAAAAATTTATTTAGTATTAAGATTGAATACAGTAGTTATTTGAATTATCTCTAGAATTATTTTTTTATTCTCTCAGTTTTTCACTTTTGTTGTGTTAGGTTTCAGAACCATTGGAGACTCCTGACATGTTGTTCAAGGGGTTAAACTTGTTTTTCTCTCTATATAATATCAGTAGTTTGACTATAAATAAAACATTGATTCTTTTCCTAAAAAATCCAAAATATTCTGAGCCAACCCAGGTGAGATACTCATCCTTCTTGCCCCCAGCTTAAATCTTGAGTTTCTTTTTATTAAAATCAGTAAAACTAAAATAAATAATCAATACATCAAAATTATTTCTTAAAACAAAATTCTAAAAATTATTTTCTGGTTCTAATTTTTAACAGAAAAAAAGTAAACTTGTATCAGAAGAAAAGTGCAAAACCAGATGAAGAAGCAAACAGAAACAAATGTTCATTGTCTCTCCTGACCCTGAGGCCATGAAATAATCTTGGCTCAACTTGACCAATCAGGGTATATCCAATCAGCAAGGCATTAAAATTGCTGATATTGATTATCAATTGTGTAGAAACATCCAGATGCAACTACTTTATGGATTTTCATTGAGGGTATTTTTGAGCAATCGGGGAAAAATTGAGAATTTTAAGATCATTACGTGAACCTAGTAGACCAGATACATAGGCTGTATGAAGCCACTGTAAACTAAGAGCCCACTAATTGAAGTACAACATAAGTTCCTAAATACTTTCTCAATGCAGTTGACAATAACTGACCTTTGAATTTCCATGATATTGTCCAGTAGAAGTGGCTGGGCAACTCTTCCTAGTCAAATGCCTGATATCCAAGCATAGCCATTTTTGCCATTGATGAATTAGAAAAGGTGTTGTGCTACCAGCAAATCATATATCACCAACAGAGATGCTCCTACTAAAATTATTATTATATAATTATATTCATTTTTTTTTTAATACAACAACTTTAAAAGGCAGCAACAAATAGAGACTAGGAAGAAAGGACAACTTTTCATGAAAAAAAAACAGAAAAAAAATTGATTCAAAGAGTCGGCAAATATAGAAAAAAGCATTATAAAATATATATATATAGATAGATCCAATTAAAACAAGAAAAAAACAGAGATAAATACAAAAAAAAAGAAAAAGAAAAAAGCAAAGAAAATAATACAATGAAAGAAAGAATAAAAGAAGTCTTTAAAAAAAAAAAAAAGCAATTCCCATGAGAGTAAAGGATTAAATTTTATTTTGTTTTTTCAAAAGAAAAAAAACACCCAAGTTGAATTAATAAACACCATAGAAAAAAAATTGAAAAGAAAGGGTGATTAATGCGAGGGTAAAAAGGAGATAAATGAAGATGAAAAAAACGGTTAGATAATCAACTATAATTACTATGACTATTACTACAAATATTCTATGATGATGATTATATAAAAAAATAATTATTATTTTAAAAAAATACTATCATTAAGAAAATACTATAATCAAAATATTACTATTATTGTTATTATTTAAAATTAGAAAAAATTGGATTTAAGGGACTTGATGATCCAATATGATGGTTTGGAGTTCCAGATCCTGGTTTGAACGAGCTGACCTAAATTGCATATCATGTTCACCAAGTAGCAATCAACAATAGCATGATTAAAAATGTATCAGCTAAAAAAGAAAGAATCTTCGTATCTCCTGTAATGAAAATCAGATAAAATAAATCACAAGTACTAACAGCTAAAAGTGTGGCTAGTTCTTTAGTGGCTGTTGTTAGTTCGCCTAATCCTTCTCGAACTCCTTTAGTTAATGGATATTCAGTCATAGTAGCCCTAGCTAAATTAGCAGTTTGAATAACAGCCTTTCGAATAAAATTAAAAAAAAAAATTAGCTTGCTTTCTATTTTTTTTTTTGTTAAAAAAAAAAAGACATGACATTGATCAAGACTTACTCTGACAAAAGCAGTCGCGTCTTCAAAAACTTTTTTAGCTTCGTTTCCATTTGTCAAACCAACTAAGAGATCATCATAAGAATTGAGTGGAGAGTTACCAACTAATGAATTATTTAAAGAACCCCCTAGACCAACAGAAGGATGAAACTCATTGGTAGTAGTTGTTGTTGAAGTAGATGAAGAGAGGGAAGAGATATTTGAATTAATAGAGCTAGAAGATCCATCTCGAGGTGGATGTCGTGCAGTTGTTGTTATTGTTGTGGCACTATTGTCAGAAGCAGAAATAGCCGCCTTTCTAGCTATCCAAAAGTTACTCAAACTAACCCTTAATCGACGAATAACTTCAATTTCAACCTCACATAATTCTTTTAATTCTCCTGCTTTAGTCAATGAGCTTGTGATTGTATTTTTTCTATGATCTCTTCTACTGGAAGAATTATTTTCACTCTTATTATTGTGATCACTGAGAATTCCGGTATTCGTTGAAGTTTGTTCAACAAGTGTAGCTTGACTTAGATTTTCCAACATCATACTTGTGACTGAGACTGCAATCTCAATGGTAGCCTCAGCCATATCCAAAAAATCTTGATCAGTCCGAGACAAAGAAGAATCAAATCTCGCAGCATGGTAATGTCTTGACGTTGTCCTTTCAGGTATATCGACCATCATTGTCGATTGAGGTAGGGCGTTACGAACTGGACTACTTGCCGATCGCATCGGAAAATCAGTAGATCTTGAGGCCCAGTTATTACCGTTCAATGTCGTTGGTGGTATAGAAGCAGACTTGTCATTTGTTAATTCCTTAGAATAGCTTGCTGAATGAAGAGAATTGTGCAGAGCAGTATCCGGAGAGAAGTTAGTACTGGCACTTAGACTTGCTATTGAGGTGAAAGCTGGACTTCTGGGCAAACCGACAGGCGACATCATGATTGGTAGCGAATCATTGGCCATCACCTGCTTAGTATGTTCATTCGTGGAAATAGATGTTAATCCTTTATTCAATGAATCACTATTGTTTGGTCGATTTGGCATATTACGATTGACAGTCGGCGGTCGAGCAATATCAGCTGGAAATGAAGCATTCGAACTATCGGATTTTGACCCAAACACTCCAAGTCCATTTAAATCATTGATCGCTGCAGGAAATGGAAATGAGTTATATGAAGCAGTTGCCAAGGTAGGAGTAGGAGGCAAGTTATTCACAAGTCCAGCAGAGGCCGGAGTTATGCTAGCACCCAGCTGCACATCTTCAGCAATGAAGGAACCTGCATGTCGTCTGCTTCTTGATGATGTTGATGATCCTAATGATGGCATACTTGGTATTTGAGCGGCAGTATTTGATGGCGTTTTAGCGTGATCGAGGGTTTGACCGACTGTATCGGAGGATGTAAGCTGACCTTCTGGAAGATATTCCCTTGATAATGTTCGTCGCAGATCGGAAGTTGCAATCGTCGGTTCGTTAGGAAAATCTGCACTTGAGCTGCGTTCATTTTTTGGTTCTTGCGTCGGAGGCTGAGGTTTCTTCAAGCTGGGAAGACTGATGACATCATCAACTAAAGGCGTTATCGTTTGCCAAGACATTGCGATTTCAGCTGTGGCTCCGTACAAACTTAAAAGCAAAGTTCTAGAGTATCTCACATCGGCAGCTCCAGTGAGTACCTTGAGTTGAATGCTAATTACATTGACCAGTTTGCCAAACACGATTACATTATCACGACAAGACTTGAGTACTTGCTGAACAACTTCCACTTCAGGTTCAGCTCGACGTGTAGATGAATCAAATCGATCGAGAGCATTGATCAGCTTGCTCATGGAATCATCAGCTGCGCTGGTCATTCGTGATAAAGCTCCTGGTAATCGATCTTGAGACGCAAAAATCACGAACTGTTTTAAAGCAGCATAAATCTGAGATAAACTAAACAAGATACCACGAATGCCATCCATGAGCTGTAAAAGTGGAAGAGGAACTTGTTTGGATATTGTCGAAGCGGGCAGCATTGATAATCTTCGAAAATAAGCACCGCTATTCCTAACACCCGCCAATGTATCATCATCTCCGCAGGCACCAATTTTTATCCTTCGAATTTGAGAGCCACCCGATCGACATAAGTCCATTTGTTTAAAGTTGGTGTGCCCATGGGGTGAATCAGCAGTTGTATTACCCATCATATTCGGCGATGTCCCATTAGAAAGTTGCATCGCAGACCTAGGCCCATGATCAGGAAGCGAGGGTGAGTTGAGAGAGAATGTTACAGAGGAACCAGAATGCGGTGGTAACATGCGAGGCGAGCGAGTCAGATCAAAATAAGAGCTTTCAACATCTCCGCTTCGTTCAACCATAATTTCGGCGTGATTTCTTCGCAGGTCAGGCAATGACTTTTTTAAACGAAGCTCAGGCCGTTTGCGAACCCATTGGGAGCTTGAGATAGAGGAAGCGTTGCGGTTATGCTGTAGGAGATGATCGACAGGCGGTTGAATTGGTGCATTAGGGACAGGAAGGGGTAATGCCGGTACGTTGTTTGAGGTCTTGATGGCAGATGGATCGGGTGAATTAGCAACCTTGAAGCTGTTAAAGCTGCGTTCGAAATCCATAGATCGAGAAGGCCCGAATTCACTAGCCAAGTCAAGTCATCCATCAACAATTACTCAAACTATTGATGACGCAAATCAACCCACCTAAGATCACCAATAGTTTCACCAGTTGAAGGTCTCGCTTGCTTAACTGGTCTGACGTAGGGGTTTTTTCGCATCCAATCTTGCAAAGTGCGCAACCACTGGACCATAGTAGTGGTTGTTTCATTCGAGGGAGTCCTTGTTCTTGTATGAGTAGAGCTATCATCCCGGAATCTCATGGCAGGATCGACGTCATCTTCATCCAGTTTATCCGCCGCATCAATAAACGTTACGAGCTCTTTAGGTGGCCAAACCACAGGATTATGATCAATTTTCAAAACTCGTAGGACTGTCAGGTTGGCAATATAATTGGGGAGACGTTTGATGCGATTACGGGAGACGGAGAGTACCTGGTATGATTATTTTTATTGTTTATTTTTGGTAAAATTTGTTATCAGATTGAGTGAGAAATCTTGAAAAGTGTTAGATTGATCTTCTCGTCTAAGTTACTAACGCGAAGACGGTCTAAAGTACCCGGTCGACGAGGAAAAGCCCTGATCTTATTACGACTGACATCGAGTATTTCCAACGAAGGCATCCGAGTCAGCTGATGTAAAAAAAAAAAAAAAGAAAACATTAGACCAAAAAAGTGGTGGTATTTCGAGATAAGGGATGTATATGCGGCAGTTTAAGATAGAAATACAAACCACTTCAGGAAAGACTTCCATGTGATTTCCACGGAGGTTAAGGTAGCGCAGAGATTCACCTAGGATGGCGAAATGATTTGGTAAGACGGGAAGATAATTGTAGCCTAGGGCTAACCTTTCTACATATTCCGCAAGTTCTGCTACAACGGGTTGGGTGAGATCGGCAATTCTTTGATGAGAAAGGTCTAAAGTTTCCGTTAGAGTTCTTGGACGGTCAAGATGAGAATCAGGAATTGTGAGATTGAGAGAATGAGGGTGAGAGGGTGGTGGAGGTTCATTAAGAGTAGTATGACCATCGTTAGAGCAAGTGGAGAGAGTTGATGATGAATGACCCATATTCGAGCTAATGAGGTCATCGTAATTGGAGCTAGCACTGCTACCGGCTCGACTATGAATTGAGATGGAGGGAGGAGCAGCAGATGGATTGCGGGAGGATAAACTTGGTGATCGGTGCCGAATCCTGGCGGCTACTCTCATCTGACGAACATGTTTGAGTAGAGCATCAGGAGTGATTGGTAGTGCTAGGGAAGGATCGAGTGCTGAGTTAGTTGAGGGAGGGAGTGATGAGTTGGAAATTGAGACTGTAGACAAGGCGAGGGAGGGTGGGTGATTATTATTGTTGCTGTTTTTTGTGGTATTGTTATTAGAAAGAGTAAGATTGAGTGGTGGGTTAGTTGGTGGTCTTCGTTGATCAATTTCATCAGATGAACGAGATGACATGGTAATTAGGTTTAGTCAGTTGAATTATTCAAAAAATGATTAAATTTAAACCAACCAACCGTAAATTGAACTGACCCCCGAGGATCCGATCGTCGGGGACTGATATTGGTTGGGATTCGAGACATTTTTGGGGGGTGGGCGGTGTGATTTCGGGTACGTGCCCTGTCCCTGTCTAGCTCAGTGGGGTCAGCATATAAGGAACTAGCATGAGGGATAAGTTGAAAATCAAGCTTCTCAATACCACATCACTTTTTGAAAAATGGACTACACACAAACTTTGATCAACCTCAACATTGTTGAACAAGTAAGGTACGGTTTGGCTGCGGAGAATTTCTGTAACTATTTCTCCACTGCCCACCAAAACCTTGCACACAAGTGTGCACAGGTCAGACACACACACAAGCTCCAGGCCTGAGGGTTCGGAAAGCTTGTGTGTCAGATATTTTTTTATATCTTGTTTGGCACACCTGGCCAAAAAAATGTGTGAAAATCAATCCGCCAATTTGGTGGATTGATTTTCACGCACACCTCCGATACAGCCGGAGCCGGTCAATCCACGCGCCAGTTATATTGGAAGTGGTACCCTTTCCCACGACAATAAGATAAAAAAAAAATTTGTCCATCCACTTTCTGCACTCGAACCACATCATGGTAAGTCTCCCCTTCCCTTTCCCTCCCTCTCCCTCTTTCGCTATAAATTCTACCCCTCCCCCTCCCAAACATTCCATAATCATGCTCCCATACTGACTTTGGTTTTTATTTACACTAGTACCGCCACCATCTTCCCAACGTATTACCATAGCCGTAGCAAAGGCCATCCGGCAACCCCACATCTTACTACCTCCGGCATTACTCCCCATGTTAGCTTCTTACTCCGGCGTGATGGAAACTCAGGGTACCATCACGCCTTCGCAATCAATATCCCAGCGTTACCCACCTTCCCAACCATTTTTTTCCGGAACCACCGAAACCATTAGCTTCCCCCCAGATACTCAAGCTTCTACCGAGTTCTCCCAATTCTCCCAAACTGTTCCCCTCTCTCAGTTGTCCGCTCACAATATCAAGACCACCTGCCGCTGGACCGACAGCAACAACGCGCTGCTGATCACCACCCTGACAGATCAGCACGCGATGAACCCATCCACTATGAATGGGTTCGAAACCTCCGCTGTGGTACTCTAAAGTGGACTCAATAAAAAAATTATTATTTCACCCTGAAGGAGCAGGAAATATTTAGGTTTTATTTCATAAATGGATTCTACACCCAAATTAACCCCTAGTCACTCACCAAAGCCATATCAATAACTCCACTAGTTTAAGAGCTACTCAAGGCAGAAGACTTAAATAGGGTACTTAGAATTATTTCACAACTTCAAGATCATTATGAATATAGCTTTATGCATCAAGAAAATAGGATATAAGTCAATAAACCATAACAAATACAACATAATCCATATCTACTATCACATATCTCCATATCTACTATCACATATCTAATACAAGTTTCATAGATAAGAGGCTATGACCTCATTCACTGTACATATTCAACTAACCCAGAATACACACACACTCACACATGTTTAGAAAGCCTCTGACCTCATATTACAGTGCCCAATTGTTTCAAAAGGGATTAGCCCACATGTCTGGAAGGAGATAAGATAAGATACACTAGCACTGATGTCATGTCTGTGCACTGTATGATTTTCTGACACCCTGTTTGTTGTACCCTGTTTTTCACACCATTTGTCTATATAAGGAGCTCTCTCCTCAGTGTCTTCCCCCCATCTATCTGATCATCATCTGATTTATCAGAAAAATAATCTAATCCATCTAATCTGTTCAGCAGAAAAATATATAATAAAAAGTCCCACTGGACATTCCCCCCATAAAAATAAATAATAAATACTTACATACCAAAGAAATAAATACTTAAACATTCATTGAACCTTCAGTGTGTAGCCATTGCTCACATTTTTCCCCCTTTCTTGAAAGAGCCATAAAGGACTTGACTCACCCCCCTGCTCCCACAGCAATCCTGCTGTCTTGATCACCTTTCTTTTCCTCAACCAAATCTGAGTGCAGGAAACACTCTCTTAAACTTCCATTCTTCTTACCATCAACAGGTGTAGCCTTGCTCCCTGTCATCCCCATCACTAAATCCTTCTAAGACTTTCTTGTCACCCCAGGAAGGCAGAGTCTTCACTCCATAATCCCTTCCTAAATTCTGCTATAAGGGTTAAAATCAACTTTAGCCTCTTTTAGAGTCTCACAACGCCAATCTTGATTTTGAATGCCATTAGATTCAAGGTAAGTAACAATTTTTTCCGCCACCATGCGTTTGCTCATCGAAGTGCCACGCCATAGTTGGTAATTTCGTTCGATGACTAACCAATCCACAACAAGCTCCAACGATGATTTTCCATCGTGGCTCTTGTCTTTGCACCACAATACCTTCGTTTGTTGAACCTCTCAACGATCACCCTCCCCGTCCATACCTGGGCTGAGCTTACGGCCAACAAAAGCTTGGCGGGAAAGGAACTAGGTGGCTTGCTCGCGTGCGCTTGATGGTTCATAAATGGCGAGCGGGTCTAAATCTAAAGACACCGCTGCCTGTCGCTCATGTTATAATGTCGTAAGGGGTTTTTTTTTTTTTTTGCTTTTTGCTAACTACTTATCCGGAAGCTCAAAAAGCAGTACCAGCAGGTTAAACACCTGCATAACCTATCAGGTGCCGGATGGGACCCCGACCTCTCAACGATCACCCTCCCCGTCCATACCTTGGCCAAGCTTACAACCAACAAAAGCTTGGTGGGAAAGGAACTGGTCCATTTGGTCCGTTGGCGGACCCGTCCCTTCCCCCTCTATGAGGCGATATCTGGCCTCATCAACCGCCGAACCGCAACCGGCAACCACACTGATTTCGGAGACGGCGTAGCTATGGAACCTCAGGTTGCTCCGTCCACGGTCATGGACTCGGCGATGGAACCCGACCATCCAACAAATATTGCGGCGGGCAGCAATGAAGAATCAGCATCACCAGCCACATTTACTCCGTCTGCTCTCTTCACGCCCACGCCGCTACGCTCTAGTTCCAAGCGCAAGAACGCAGGGGGAGACATATTCTTTGAGCGCCTCGCCGCACTCACTGCGTCAATTGGAAACTCCATGGAGACCAAATCGTCGCAGGTATGTGCGGCAGAGCAGTTGCAGCGCAATGAAACCGCGCTGCCTTACGACAAGCTCTTTGAGACTATTGAGCTTCTCCGCGACAATGAAGATGCGGAGATCTATTTAGCCTTGGCCCTTGAATATTGCGGCGGGCAGCAATGAAGAATCAGCATCACCAGCCACATTTACTCCGTCTTCTCTCTTCACGCCCACGCCGCTACGCTCTAGTTCCAAGCGCAAGAACGCAGGGGGAGACATATTCTTTGAGCGCCTCGCCGCACTCACTGCGTCAATTGGAAACTCCATGGAGACCAAATCGTCGCAGGTATGTGCGGCAGAGCAGTTGCAGCGCAATGAAACCGCGCTGCCTTACGACAAGCTCTTTGAGACTATTGAGCTTCTCCGCGACAATGAAGATGCGGAGATCTATTTAGCCTTGGCCCTTGCCCTGCGTTCCACCTGGCTACGCATGAAAATTGGGCTCAATCCTTATTTTTAACTTGTCTATTTCTATTCACCACTCATGTCTATTGCTAGCTTTTCTACTCATATTCACCACTCACGTTATCACTGACTAGTTAAATTACATGAAGATCCAATCAATACATGACTGGAACAATATAAATATCAATGAGTCATTGCGCAGTAAGAAATAAATCATTAACATGTATATAGATCATCATTGGAGCAATGATTGAACCTTAATGATTTAATGAAACAATATTTATAAGGAAACATGAGAACAGAAATAAAAATGTGATGCCATCATTTAAAAAAATAAATAAATAATGTGTTGCCATGATTGAAGCAAAATCAATTATTCTGATTTAATGAACAAATAAACATGAGAACAGAAATAATCATTTGTTGCCATGATTTAAAAAAAGAAGAAAAGAAAGAGTTGCCATGATTTAAGAATAATGAATGATGTTTTGATTGAATTGATGATTTAATGAACTAATCATGAAGAAAAATGACAATAATGATGTGGAGCCATGATTTATGCACATATATTTAATTGAAATAATCATAAGGAAAAATGGAATAAGCATCATGATAAAATTCCATTCATGCAACCCAATCCCTCCCGTGCCTTTGCCTCTGTCTCACATAGGCCACATAATCTACCCACATGGCTTGGGCAATTTCTTCCCTCTTGGCAGCAGCGAGGATTCGATTTGAGTGATCCCTGAGGAATGGATAGAATGAGCTGGTTGGTGACCTGGAGTAGGAACAATTGGGGCCTCAGGACAATCCAAAAGTCCATGTGCATCATTGGCAGGGTAGTGCTTCCGGATAAAATTGTGAATGAAAGCCATCACCAAAACTATTTTTACCTGAATTTTCAAAGGATAATGACATCCATAGCCAAGAAAAGGAAAACGCCTTTTAACGACACCAAAAATTCTTTCAATAACATTCCGTGCGCTTGAATGCCTCAAATTAAACAGTTCATGAGCATTTTTAGGCCTGTTTAAATAAATAAATAATTATTTATCAGTAAAAGGCTTGCAGATCATCAAAAATTAGAAAGAGAAAAAGAAATAAACAGAAAAAGAAAAAGAAAAAGAAAAGAAAAAAGAAAAAGAATAAGATAATAAAAGAAAAAAAAAAGAAAAAAAAGAAAAAAGAAAAATAAAAAGAAAAATAAAATAAAAAATAAAAAATAAAAAATAAATAGAAAAAGAAAATAAAAAATAAAAAGAAAATAAAAAATAAAAATAAAATAAAAAATAAAAATAAAATAAAAAATAAAAAATAAAAAATAAAAATAAAATGAAAATGAAAAATAAAAAGAAGATAAAAAAGAAAAAAGAAAAAGAAAAAGAAAATAAAAAAGAAAAAAGAAAACGAAAATAAAAATAAAAAGAAAAAGAAAATAAAAAATAAAAAACAAAAAGAAAATAAAAAATACCTAGTGTCAGCAGCATCAACATTCCAACCCTTGAGATGATAACAAGTATTTCAATAAGGAACCGAGCAAGAGTCATTCAAAGCGAATCCAGCATCACCCAAAAGATATTTTCCATCTGGAATTTTGAGAGTTTTTTGTCAAGTTTGATCCCAAAGATTCCCATCTGCACAGCTTCCCTCCCAACCAGGCATAACATAGGTAAACATCATTTTGAAATCACACACAGCTCAAATGTTTTGAGACGGGTACCCCTTGCGGTTGATATAACGACATTGATCTTCTACAAAAACTGGCACATGACTCCCATCAACTGCACCAAGACAATCTTTAAAATAAGGGAAAATTTATTGTTTTGAGAAATTTAAGGAGGAGTAGGAGCATCTGGACCAGATAATATGATGAGTTTGGATAACATTTCTTTGTTATCAGCAATCCCAATGATCATTTTGTTGATAGTGCCTCAGACATAATCAAGAGAGAAATCAAAATGATGAAACAAAAAAAAGAAGAAATCCAAACAAGAATAAAAAAATCATCAGCACTTGATGAATTGAAAAAAAAAACAAAGAAAA
>KN362101.1:3089-14084 GCA_000785685.1 Uromyces viciae-fabae
CGAAAATCCAGTAGTTCAGTTACTATGTTTGTGCATTGTAAATTCTTCTGAAACCCCTGTCTTGTTGTACCCTATTTTCACCCCAATTTGTCTATATAAGGAGCTCTCTCCTCAGTGTTTTTTCCCCATCTAACCTATTCTATCTAATCTGATCTAATCTTTTTAGAAGAGAATTATAATCCAAAAAATCTAACTGGACATCCCCCATAATAACAATAAATAACACTTACACACATACCTTCAAAGAAATAAATACTTAACATTCATTGAACTCTTCAGTGTGTAGCCATTGCTCAAATCCATCCTTACCTTTCTTAAAGAGCCATAAAGGACTTGACTCATATGCTTGCTCTCACAGATATCCTGCTGTCTTGATCACCTTTATTTTCCTCAACCAAATCTGAGTGCAGGAAACACTCTCTTAAACTTCCATCCTTCTTATCATCAAACAGGTGTAGTTTGCTCATTAAATCCTTCTAAGACTCTCTTGTCACCCCAGGAAGGAAGAGTCTTCACTCCATCATCCCTTCCTTAATTCTGCTATAAGGGTTAAAATCAACTTTAGCCTCTTTTAGAGTCTCACAACGGGTATGGATTTTCTCTCAGGACAAAGCTTGTAAAAAACTCACAAGAATGGTTGTCCAACATGAATATCCTTTCTCAATGGTGGAGCACAAGGGCTTTGTCAATTTCATCAAGACTGTACAGCCCAACTTTTCACTACCAGGCCAAATGGCTTTGAGGAACAATTGTGTAAAGCTATTCCAGATACTGAAAACAGTTTAGATGGCTAAAATCAACAAAGTGGACTACATATTGTTAAAAACTGAAATTTGAACTTGAAATGATCTCATGGGTTACATGGTAATCACTGCTCACTACATTAAAAATTGTCGGGAACTCAAGAAACAAATCATAAGATTTTGGCCACTCCCCTCACCACACACCGGCCTTTTAATCATATATTGACTCAGCCAGATACTTCTTGAGTGGAAAGCACTCCATAAGTTAGCTTTCATCACACTTGACAATGCCCGTGCAAATAATGTTTCTGTACCTAGAGTCCAAAAATTTATTACCAATTGGCCCTCCTCTGCAGCCTGTGCTGCATCATCAAATTACTTCCAGGTACAATGTTCCGCTCATGTGATCAATCTTGTTGTCAAGGATGGTCTCTCAAAATTTACTCATGTGGTTGAGTGCCTATGTGATTCCATTAAATACATCCACAGATCATCAAGCAGGATGGATGGAAAGCTTTGAACAAGCTCTAGTATCCTCCAATCTTGACCCTAAGAAGAAACATCCCACCAAGGACGTCCCAACACAATGGAATGCCACCTACCTCATGATCACATCATTGGTTCATCTTAAGTTAGCCTTTCAGAAACTTGAGATGGACAATGATAAATTTTTGCCCCTCTGCACAGGACTGGGATGAGTTGTTAGCTATCAGGGACTTTTTGGAACCTTTCTATGAAGGTGAGTTGTTCCACTTAAATTGTATTTCAATATCATTATCCAGTGTTGTTCCTATTTCATAGAATTTTGTTTTCATGAAGATCTCCAATCTTGTTCCCTCTCATTTTTTTTTTGTTGGAATCTCTTGTGCTTACTGATAATTAAGACTGATACTAACACAAAAGAAAATTATTCAAATCTAGCCACCCTTCAATTGAAAGGCACTCAGTACACCCCAATGAAGCACATCTTTAGAGTGATGAGAAAAATTGAACATGCAATTTTTGAATCTGCCAATCTCACTAACAGCTACCTGTCTGAAATCATTCAGCCAATGAAAACCAAGCTCCTCAAGTACTGGCACCCAATGCAGCAATTTTCAGCTATTGGACTTGTCCTTGACCCTTGCTTCAAGATTTGATACCTCAAATTTAGCCCAGACCAAACTCACACGGACCATGAATTAAACAGTTTCTTGGGTCAGGTACGCAAAGCAATTTTGAAACTCTCAAATCTTGATGCTCTTTATTCTAAGTAGAAACTCATAAATATTTTATAAAGAAGCATCATGAAAACACCCTACAAATCAAATTCCTCACCAATTAAGTTATCTTTCATGTGCTTGATGATCCAATTTCTATCACTGACATGGCCAACAACTAAAGTAGTAAGTTATATTTTTCTCTTCAACAATTAATGCTAAAGCTGCTACTCCATAACATTCTTTTCATAAATACAACACACTCTCTGAATCAGAGGCAGAATCATGTATATGACCTGGAGAATGGGGCTCTTTGGAAAACTCACTTGAGTGAAAAATAGAGAGAATTCAGGTCATGTAACTGAATGAATCAATGAAAACAGAAGGGAAAAACAAAGTGTACCTTTCCAATGATAAAATTGAGCATTATGCAACCACATTACCTTCTGAAATTTGAAAAAAAGATGCCAGCATTCCAATTGATACTTTGTTATCAAATGTATCCATTTTCTTCAAGATAACCAACAGGTTAACTCTGAGGGACCTTTGATTGATTGAAGAAAATAAGATGATCTTCCATTTGTCTTAGGAGACTTGTGTCAGACTTTGACTTGCAGCGTGCACACATCTTCAGCGACATGAGGAATTCTTGCTTGAACCAAACAGCATCCAAGTGCAGGAAAAAGTTGTGAATGTCCGGAGCGCGTATGACCTTATTTTGTTGATTTAAGATACCTCTTGTAAAATGAAGATGATTGGTTTACTTTGATCTTCATTGGTTTTGATATTTTGATCAAGGTCATAGCTGAATCCCCATTCAGCAAGATGTTTTTTTGAGGAATATTGTGAGGCCATTGATGGTTGGAACGTGTGATAGGTTGTGATTGCCAATGCGATGTTGAGTCAGACGGACCAAATTTGGGAAGCGGTCTTTTTTTTTTTTCTGTGACGGGATTCAGTTCAATTCTACTTGACATGATCAATTCACTTCTTTTCACACTCATGGAACCAGCGGATCGCTAAGACGAGGTTGGCTGCGTAACTTGACGGTTTACCTCGGGCAGTTGTACTTCTTCTACGGGTGAACCGGTTACCATCACCCATTTCTTAAAATTTTCACGGGGTGCTGGGGGCTTGCTCCAAATTGTGGTCCTTGCTGAGTTCAACTCAAACTTTTTACTGAAGGTGTCCAGGACATGCAGTAATCTGCTTCCAAGGTTGTTTCTTTTTCTTCCTACTTATCCTTTCGTCCAGGCTCAGTGTCAATGTCAAACTGATTCTCGATCGTTACGATTTCAACTTTACGTTGTTTTCCTTGTGGTATATATTATTTAAGTTAAATGTGCATAAGATTTATCCTAAAACGCGAAAACATAAATTCCAAGTTAACCTTACTCACTCCACGCTAATTGGATTGGGGTTTTTTACGCTTCAATTCTCAAACTTCTTCCTAACTTACCAGGTTAATACGGTCAACAGCAATGTATCATCATAATCACCAACATCCCATTGGATTCAATCTTAATCAAGAAGATAGTTTTCTTTCAAATGCTACCATTCGTCTTAAGGGTTTTCCTCCTACTTGCTCTTTCTCTTACCAAGCTGACAATCCCTTCTCCATCTGGAATCCGTTGGATGAATTGAGATTTGATTTCTCAATCTGCTTCAAGTATTCACTCTATCTGATCCCATTCCTGCTCCTCGTTGGACTAGGCTCTATCGATCTCTACTCCCTGTCCAGTGCCCCAGTCCTGGCTTCTTCCCTAACCCATCGCACCCTAGCCAAACTTTCCAAGCTGACCTACTTGACCAAGTTGATCTTGATCTGCATCGTTTCACTCCTTCAACTTGGCCATTCAGTTACCTTGTTCATATCCTTAGGTTGGTGGTGGGACCCTGTCGAAAGTCTCTCACTCTTGTTGATTACTTTTGCTCTGCTCTACGCTATTCCGTTGCATCATCTTTCTCATCTCCGCTCTCCACGCTCCTCCACAAGCTTGTTGTTGTTTTATCTTTCCTTTTTGGCCGTCTCCCTACTCGAACTTCGCTCTCATCTGAACCATACAACATTACATCATGCTCCTTTTCAACCGGGATTCCTCATCCTTCGTTCCGGTTTCATCGCCGTTCTCTTTTTCCTCGAGTCTCTCGGTCCCTACAACCACACCGCCCATCTAAACTCGATCGCCGGCAAGAATCATCAATATCATTCGCTCCCTCAATCGGATCCTATTTTTTCCGAGAATCAACCAGATCCTCCTCAGCAACGTGCAGAGTGCCCATACATTTATGCCAATGTCTTCTCCAGGCTTACCTTTACCTGGATGACTCCTCTGATGAAACTGGGTAAAAGCCAATATTTGACTGAAGAGGACTTGTGGCTGATGCCCAGAGCGGACCAGACAGACGCCTTGACGAATCGACTTCATCAATGCTGGACACGTCAATTAGCTCGACCCGGTTCTCATACAAGTCCCTCATTAATCCTCGCTATTGTTCAAGCTTATGGTTGGCCTTATCTCGTTGCGGCCCTTTTCAAACTTACTCAAGATATTCTTCAGTTTATACAACCTCAATTACTACGGCGCCTGCTCCGCTTTGTTGATTCTTATGCCCAAGGCAATCAAGCTGAGCCAGCCTATCGTGGATTCATTCTCGCAGGTCTTATGTTCGGCTTTGGATTGATTCAGACCATGTTCCTACATCAATACTTTCACCGAGTTTTCGTTACCGGCCTTCGGGCCCGCTCTGGGCTGATTGGAGTGATCTACCAAAAGTCTTTGGTTTTATCAAATGAAGAAAAATCTGGAAGAGCAACGGGAGATATTGTCAATCTGATGTCGACTGATGTCAGCCGAATTCAAGATAGTTGCGCCAACGGATTGATTCTAGTATCAGGGCTGTTTCAAATTGTTTTGGCTTTTATCAGCTTATATGACATGCTGGGATGGACAATGATGGGTGGAATCGCGGTTGTGCTTTTGAGTATTCCTCTCAATACTGTCTTGGCGCGACTCCAAACTAGGTTCCAAAAGCTTCAAATGAAAAACAAAGACTCTCGAACCAGATTGATGAGCGAAATTTTAAATAACATACGATCGTCAGTCAATTGATCACTCCATCACCCCTTAAGTCCATAAGCTCAAAACATCGCCAGTAGCTCTTTGAATTCAACTGACTTATGTGACTTCTTTCCCGTAGCATCAAGCTGTACAGCTGGGAAAATGCGTTTACCAAAAAATTGTTTGCCATCAGGAACGAGAAAGAGTTGCAGACACTCAAAAAAATTGGCTACCTGAATAGTGCTAGTGTCTCTTTGTGGAATTTGTGGGTTATCATTCAACTATGTAACTGAAATGCGATTTGCTTTCGTTTTTTGCTAACGAACTATTGTTTGCCTCGCCCACACGCAAAAATTCATGTCTCCTAGCATACCATTTTTGGTTGCTTTTTGCGCATTTTCACTATACTCCATCACCAGTGACATACCGTTGACCCCCGCTGTGGTCTTTCCAGCGATTTCACTATTTCAACTCTTACAATTCCCTCTTGCGGTTTTGCCTATGGTAATCAGCCAGTGGGTAGAAGCTTATGTCTCTGCGGGTCGAATCCGTAAATTTCTGTTGAGCAAGGAGCTTCAACCAGATGCCGTCGTGAGGAAGAACCGCCCTAGTCCTGCCGGAGATGCTACTTCGCTCTTAAATGTTCGTAACGGTCACTTCACGTGGTCCTCCGATGCACCTCCCAGTCTTTCCGAGATTGATCTCTCTGTTCACAAAGGGGATCTTGTCGCAGTGGTTGGTAAGGTCGGCTCAGGGAAATCATCCCTACTCTCAGCTATCCTAGGCGAGATGTTCAAGATATCGGGAACAATCGAAATCCGAGGCAAGGTGGCTTACGCTGCCCAAACTCCGTGGTTGCTTTCGACAACCTTGAAGGAAAATATTTTATTTGGATCGGAGTATAACAGGGAGCTTTACGAGAGTGTGATTGAGGCATGCGCATTGGTAGATGATCTGGCTGTGCTCAAAGATGGCGACGAAACCCAAGTCGGTGAAAAAGGGATCACTCTCTCAGGTGGCCAAAAGGCCAGAATCAGCTTGGCTCGGACAGTTTACGCTCGAGCGGATATCTATTTACTCGATGACCCACTTAGCAGCGTCGATGCCCATGTGGCGCGTCATTTGTTTGACAGGGTTATTGGCCCTGCTGGTTTGCTTCGTGGAAAAGCTAGAGTGCTGTGCACCAATGCCATTCCCTTTTGTCAAGAGGCAGACGAACTCATCATGCTTCGAGACGGGAAGATCATTGAACGTGGCAATTTTCAAAGTGTACTTGACCATCAAGGCGATCTCAAGAAGCTGATCGACGACTTTGGTAAAAAATCGTTCTCTGACGAAGTGTCATCTGATCGTACTGTTGTGGCCTCGCAGTCAGACAGCATTCCCTCAAGTATCAAGCCGCGCCAAGATTCTGAGGCACTCATGAGGCGCCCTTCCATCTCAAACTCTAAGTCACTTCAGAGACCAGCCTTGATAAATCGCAAAGCCTCCGGCAAAGCATCAGAACATAAGGAAACAGGATCCGTCAAAAACGACGTTTATAAAACTTACTTTCAAGCGAATGGAGCGGGTTGGGTGGCTTTTGCGTTGGGCACAATTGTAATGCAGCAAGTGCTTTCTTTGATGACTACGCTATGGTTGAAGAATTGGAGCTCAAGTAACCAAAATGGGTCGAATCCCCAAGGATCTCATTTGGGTTACTATTTAGGGATTTATGGCTTACTGGGCCTCCTGACTAGCATGACAACCCTTTTCAATGGAGTTATTGTATTCTCGATCTGTGCTGTTAAAAGTGCAAAATATTTACATGACCAAATGTTTCACAAGGTTTTAAGAGCCCCTATGTCATTTTTCGATAGTTGAGTATCCGAAATTTTACGGCTCTTTCAATAAACATGTGCTTACGGATGTTTCTCTCCTTGCTTCTTCTTCGAACAGCAACACCTGTTGGGACCATCTTGAATCGTTTTTCCAGGTAGGTACCAGCGCCATTCTCAACGAGAGAAAACCCTTGATTCATTTGCTTTGAAACATTCAGGGACATTTTTGTGATCGATGAAGTGCTCTCGAGGACTTTCAGCGGGTTTCTTCGTACCGCGGCTGGTCAGTCTTCAGCCGTGATCTCTTTATAACTATCCTGCGGCTTAAATATTTCTCTCGTCTTTTTATTCCCTAGGTGTTATTAGCGTTGTTACAGTGGTGTCTTGGGCGCTGCCACCATTTTTACTGATTTGCGTGCCTCTTCTCTGGATTTACAAGAGTGTCCAGTCATACTATCTTGCCGCTTCACGGGAGCTCAAACGGATTGATTCGATTACAAAGTCTCCAATCTTCGGAATGTTTTCTGAAACGCTATCAGGTGTCGCCACCATCAGAGCTTTTGGTGAACAAGTAAGCGCATGTGCCGTACCATTGAAATCCTGCTCAATTATCCTGATCAATATTTTCTTTCATGTAAGGCTCGATTCATTGCAGAAAACGAGTCGAAAGTTGATCGGAACCAAGAAGCTTATTTTGCATCTATCGGTGCAAATAGATGGCTAGCAGTAAGATTGGAATTGATCGGAAATTTCATGATTCTCTCGGCCGCATTGATGGCAGTAACTAGTATAGTCGCGAGCAGGCCTCTCGACAGCGGGATGGTCGGTGTTTTGATGTCATACGCTCTTTCGATTACGCAATCTCTCAATTGGTTGGTAAGAACCGCAACCGAAGTTGAAACGAACATCGTATCTTGTGAACGAGTAGTTGAGTATACCAAACTGAAGCAGGAGGGGCCATGGGAAACGGATGAGCATCATCGGCCTAGTCCCAACTGGCCAGAAAGAGGAGAAATTGTTTATGAAGGTGTTCAATGTCGCTATCGAGAAGGATTAGATTTGGCATTGAAAGGATTGGATTTTAAGGTTCAACCGCAAGAGAAAATTGGAATTTGTGGTAGGACAGGTGCCGGCAAATCAACAATTACATTATCATTATTCAGGTTGATTGAGAAAGAGGCAGGTAGAATTTTAATTGACGGAGTAGATATCAGTCAAATTGGATTGAATGACATAAGATCTAAGATCGCAATTATTCCACAAGATTCTCAATGCTTTGAAGGCAGTTTGAGAGCTAATTTGGATCCTGAAGGTTTAAAAACGGACGAAGAATTATGGAAAGTCCTTGAACATTCAAAGCTGAAAAGTCACATCCAAACTCTGGTCAGTAGTCTTATCACCCTAATTATTCAACTATATTTATTAATTAATGAATTGGTTTATGAATTTGCGCTGTCCATGTTAGGAGGGCGGCTTAGATGCAAAGATCGAAGAAGGAGGTACTAATCTAAGTAACGGGCAGCGTCAATTATTATGTTTATCGAGGGCAATGCTTTTAAAATCCTCTAAGATTTTAGTAATGGACGAAGCTACTAGTTCAGTGGATCCTGAGACCGATTCAGACATCCAAACGGTGATCAGGAACGAATTCAAATCGTTTACCATCTTAGTTATCGCACATAGATTAAAGTAAGCATTTCTACTCTAGAATATCTCGTTCCCAAAAAAAAGTGACTAATTTGCAACAAACGAAAACCATTCATACATGAAAATAGTACGATTTTTGATTGTGATAAAATTTTAGTCATCAATAAAGGAAGAGTGGTAGAGTTTGATTCACCTCAAAACTTAATGAAAAATGAAGAATCTGAATTTTACAAGATGTGTAAGGAGGTTGGGTTGAAAGAGTAGAATTTTTATCACTTTCTGGTTTTACATGTCTTTGTTTTCATTTGTGAAAAAAAAAAGAATTTCAAGTTGTAGTCTATATAGAGCATTTGCAATAGGAACATCAGGTCTTGCAAAAGTTTACCTGTGCATTTACCAAATATAGCTTGTATCACCTTATAATCTACATTCACTAGCCATTTGACATTATTAATTTTAGTATAAGCTACTATGGTGTTTCAAGTTCGTTTGGGCGCATACCCAAGTTAGGCAGCAAAAAGGATAAGTGCGCTTAACCAATGCTAAAGCCCACTTGGCCAACTCAACTTGGCACAATGCCAACCACCACTTGGCACATTCCAAGGTTGGGGTTGGTTGTGCCCAAGCTCCGATTGGCCGGGGCCAAGTGAAGGTGCCAAGTGCACCAAAACTGATGTTGGGGGTATTGGGCTAAATTTCAAAACTGTTAATTTCTACTTTGCAATTCAATCTTTGGATTATTTTTGATTGCTATGATGAATTCTACTAGGCTTCTTTACTTATCACTATTAGTTTTTTTTTTTATGCTGGGTGTTGACTGGTGAATGACTCAGTATTGAATATTGGCCCAGAGCTTGGGCTTGGCCAAGCAGCACTTGGGGATGTGCCAAGATCTGCTGCTTGTCCAACTTGCCCAGTGAAGCCCCCTTGTCACAAACTTCTATGTTTTTCTTTGCAGTTGTCAGATTCTAACTCTAATGTGATGAATCCAAGTGACCTCAAGATTGAAGCAAATAAAGAAAAGGCTTGCGCACTTGCCAGGGAGCTCAAGAATCTCAACCAAATGACACATGAACAAGAAACTATAAAGAAATCCAAGTCAAAAATGAATGAAAAAAGAACTTAAAAAATGATTGGCTTTCTCACAAGGATCACAAACCAAATTCCATCATCAACCCTGAGGTCCGCAAGTTGATCAGGTAGAATGTAATTGGAAATGGAATGAAGGTTTCTGATGCAATGAAGACCTTCAAAGTGTCACTGTCACAGGGCAGATCCAGAGGATCAAAAATGAAGATCCCAACCTTGTCAAGACCCACATGAAATGCCCTGGAAAGTTTACAAATGAGATGAAGACTGAGCTGCGTCTCCAGCTTGACCAAAAATAAGAAAAAACCCTTCCAGAGATGGCCCAGTTCCTTAAGGAGAAATTTGATGTCTCAGTCTCCACACAAGCAATTAGTAACCTGATTCAACATATCATGGATCAGGTTACTAACATCACGGCTTCCTGGAATAACCCAGGCCTCCTGGAGCAGCGAGAACTTGGTGCACCACCACAGCTTGGATCTCAGCCAACAATTGGTTTTGTGTTTATGAGGCTGGGTTTGACCTGCATTCCAATCAATTTTCTGGGTATTCTCTGGCTGGTTTGTGTAAGAATTGAAGTCATGATTGTCAGTTTCAAATATGTCACAAGAGGTTTCACACTTGTCAAGCGTGCGAATCAATTTTTTTTTTTTTTTTGTTTCAATTTCTTTTTATTTTTTATTTTTATTTTTATCAATTTTATTTTCTTTCATTCAATCTCATTCTCATATATCAAAACTCAAATCACTCAATCTCAAATCTCTAAATTCAATCAAAACCCTCAATCAACTCATCAACTAAAAAACTTCAAATCAATTCCTTCCAACGTCCTTGGTGAGACTTGTTGGAATTCGGGTGAAGCGCGCAGCAAGCTAAAATTAATAAAGAATTGAGCCTCCGCAGTTTTTGATGATACTCAGAGTTTAAACCCAAGGCATGGCAGATTGAACCGATTTGATTCGATTATTCGTATTTGACGTGATTTGATTCGATATTTCTGAGAAAGTTCAAAATTTTCGAATCATGATCGAATAATTATGCACTAAAATATTTATTTATATTTACTTCTGTCAGGTTATGAGATTAAATAATAATCCATTTAACCTGCAAAAATTATATTATTATTATTATTATTTATTAATTACAGTTATTATTTATTATTATTAAAACTACTATTATTATTATTAAATCAATTTAATAATATTATTATATTTCATATTTGAATTCTTACTTAAATTCTAATATAAGTTGCTCACCAACTTATATTTAAAATTATTATTATATTTCATATTTGAATTCTTACTTAAATTCTAATATAAGTTGCTCACCAACTTATATTTAAAAATATATTTATTTCATATGTTAAAAATAAAAATCATTAAAATAAAATAAATATATATTTAAAAATTATTTTTATATCCATAATATAAAAATA
>KN362104.1:0-14151 GCA_000785685.1 Uromyces viciae-fabae
ATTTTTTATTTTTTATTTTTTATTTTTTATTTTTATGTGATTTGTTATTTTTTATTTCTATTTGATTTTTTGATTTAATTATTTTTTAATTTTTTTATTTCATTTCATTTTATTTTATTTTTAGGGTGTTACTCAATTCACGCAGTTGGCCCGCAAACTCACGCGGTTTGAACCGCGCGCGGAGCGACCGCGTGCACACGGTTTTCCGCAAACACATTTGGTTTTGTAAACCACGTGTTTTCAAAAATTTAAAAAAAGGAAAATGTTTTTTGGGGTCTAAAAACCCCCAAAAAAATTTATCAAGAATATTCATGGGGTTTTTGGCCCCTAAAAAATTAAATGAAAAATAATAAAAACAAAAAAAAAGGGGAATTTCAAAGGGCCCCAAAACATTATGAAGGGCTCCTGTCCCGTGGAAAAAAAGTTGATAGGGGTTGTAATCAGCCCCTAAACTTCAATTTCAGCCAACAAAAAAAAAAGATCTACCATTATTTAAGGATTTCATTAATAAAGCACCAAAAACAAACGTTTTGGGACCCAAAAGCCCCCAAAAAATTGCCAAGGGGCCCTTTCCCGTGGAATTGAAGCTGTGTGGGGTCTTTAGAACCTTTATGATTCTCCCAAAAAAAGAAAAAAAAAATATGCCAAAAATAAGGTGTTTGAGCCCAAGAAAACCATAAATTGATCCACCCCCTTAAATAAATAAAAGGGACAAAAATGCTCTGTCCTACCACTATCTCACCCCCATCAAAAGTCATAGCTCCACTCAGTAACACCACTCACCACTCTTAAATCATCTTTTAATCAAATCCACTCTACAATTTACAAAAACTTTCCTTCATCCCCCTCTCAATCCACTCACGCCTTCATCATAAATTCCAATAAATAATAAAATAATAAAAAATTTATTAGAGCTTTTTCTGTTTTTTCCCTTTTCAATATCCAACATGGATTTATCCATGTTGGATCCCCCTTTCTCCTCCCCTTCCTCAATAAATTCTAGAACCCATTCTCCTTCTCTTAATTTAATTATCAAAGACCAACAAAATGATACAATAAAAAAAAATAACAATAATATGAACCTTGATAACGAAAAACCAGACAAAGTAGAAAATATTCTTAACATAGACTTACTTAATAATAGTCCTAGCATAGACTTACTTAAGAATATTTCAAAAGAAACTGATGGTGGATTCTTCATATCAAAGGAAGATCATTCCAAATTCATTGATTTATTAGAAGATGTACAATATTCTCTTTATAGAATGAAACAAAAAAATATTTTTCTTAAAAAAAAGTGTGATAAAGATCTTAATAAATTAACAGAAGAAATAGAGTGCTTTAAGAAGAATCAAAATAGCTCCAATAATGGTCAAAACACAAATACTTCAACCGGTTTTTTTAAAAAAAATATTAATTTTAATCATCTTATAGATAATTCTGTAAATCAAACAAATCATGAACTTACTAATCTATTAACTTGGAGTGATGTTTTAAAAAAAAAAAATTATTATAATGATCATAATCAGAACAATGGTTTTCCTCAAAAGAATAGGAATGTGGAAGAAAAAACTTACAATAATGTGATGGGGAAAACAAAATTTGTTGCCCCATCAATTTCAAGAGTATTGTTTAAACCTCCATCTAACCAGCTCATTGATTGTTTTAAACCACACTTAATTATTATTCAGATCGTTCAAGGCACAAGCCCTTTTAGCAATATGAATAGTGATGAAATCCGACTTAAAGTCTTGGCAGTTCTTCAAAACATGAACGCTACAACTCCGGACGGTTTGCAAGTCAAAATCAAGGGTGTTTCAAGACTTCCATCCGGCAATATCAAATTTTTTGTCAGCTCTAAAAATATATCTTCTTGGCTCTTAATTAATAAACATCGATGGACTCACTTGTGCGATTCAGTCCTGGTCACCAAGCAAATCACCTTTCCAATTATCTTACATTCAATGCCATTTGATCTCAATATTCAAAATAAAAAACACATAGAAGAGTTATGCAATGAAAACAATATTCCAGTAAATCAAATCTATAATGTTAGGTGGTTAAGCAACCCAAAAGAAAAAAATAAAGCTGCTAGTTCTTTAGTTATTGACTTCAAAGACAAAATTTTGGCAAACCAAATTGAAAAAGGCGGAATTTTTTTTAAATCATTATTTTTAAGAGGAGCTCATTACACCAAAGCTCCAACACAATGTTTTAATTGCCTAGAAATAGGACACACCTCAAGCTTTTGCAAAAATCATCCAATGTGTATTAAATGTGGTGAAAGACATAATTAAAAAGATTGTGAAAACTTTTTCACTGATGAAATTAGATGTTATAGATGCATCAATAAGAAAAGAGAACACAATCAATTAAGTCCAGCTAATCTCATCACCATTGATCATGATGACTTACAGTTTAGACATTCTTCAGCAGGCAACTTGTGTCCATTAAGAAGAATTTTTCCTATAAAGAAGAATGACAAAAATATGCTAGATCCCAACAATAATTAAATAATACACTTTTGAATATTAAACTTGAAGTCTCCCAATCTAATTTCTTTTTACAAGAAAAAAAAAAAACACACACAGATATTTTTTAATTTTAGACATTCCTAATAATGTTTTCTTTTGTATTTTCTTTAAAATATATATATATATAATGAAAAAAGAGAGGATTCTTTGTACTTTCTTCTTTTTCATTTCTCATTTTTCTTACTTCATTTCAAATAAAATAATAAGAATAAGAATAATAATAATAGTAATCATAATTATAATAAGATTATTGACAATAGTTACATAGAAAATTAATAATAATGAAAATTTTATTTATTTATTAATTTTATATAATATATGATTACCACTTTTATTAAAAGAAGAATTTTTTTATTATTAATTTTCTTTTTAATACATAAAAATAAACACACACATATTTTTTTAATTTTAGACATTCCTAATAATCTTTTCTTTCTTATTTTCTTTAAAGAATATATATATATAATGAAAAAAGAGAGGATTCTATGTACTTTCTTTTTTTTCATTTCTCATTTTTCTTACTTCATTTCAAATAAAATAATAAGAATAAGAATAATAATAATAGTAATCATAATTATGATAATAATATTGACAATAGTTACATAGAAAATTAATAATAATGAAAATTTTATTTATTTATTAATTTTATATAATATATGATTACCACTTTTATTAAAAGAAGAATTTTTTTATTATTAATTTTCTTTTTAATACATAAAAATAACCAATTCTCTTGCTTTTCTTCTTTTGTTCTTTTTCTTTCTTTTTCTCATTATATTATCTTATCACACAATAAGAACAGATTGTATATCTATTTACTCAAATCCAGCAGTATTATCTTGTATCTACATCCATTTACATGACTTGTGCGCAATGTGAAATAAATTTAGCATGTAAAAAAATAAAAATAAAAATAAAAAATAAATAAATAAATAAATAAATAAAAAAAAACCTCATTTTGCATGGAGAATGCAATTTGAACTCCAATCAAGTTTGCTCCACCCCAACTTCAAAATTTAAATCACACCAACCAGAAAACCACTGACCACACCACACCTCACTCACCACACCCTCAAATCACATCACACACCACTCAAAATCACCCACCACACTGTTTAAACACCCCAAAACTCATTCCTTTGCCTAAATTCCTGTTTTGTCCACCAAAAAAATCACTTTTGCACACTTCAACAAATTTTTTCTTCAAAAAAAAAAAAAATTCCAAGTCTTTTCCCCCCCAAAAGAAAACTTAAGTCAAAATGTCTCAACAAAACATCTACCCCCTCTTCAGAGATGCCAAAGAATCTTCCCCCAGTCAATCCATGTCTGTCCCCGATGCAAATATTGTGCCCCAAGATACCTCATCCCTACTAGCCCCGCATCCCAAATTGAGTTACCCAGACAAAGAATCCCTCCTTCAAGCCATTCAATCTTGGTGGAGAGATCACGGCTATGAAATTTCAACCAAGAATTCTAATCTCAAGGAAAAACGTTACCCTTATCAATGCAACAAGTCTGGCTCTTAAATTCCAACAAAAAAAGAAGGCTTAGGTACAACCAGAAAAACCAACTGTCTGTTTCAGCTCACTGGCAATTTCTCCAAGAAACTTGAATCCTGGCGAATTAAAATCATCTGCCCCAATCACAATAATGCACCCTCCACTGATCCTTCAACCCATATCCTGGCGAATTAAAATCATCTGCCCCAATCACAATAATGCACCCTCCACTGATCCTTCAACCCATCCTGTTCGCAGAAGAATCGAAAATGCTCAACAAGAAAAAGTTCAAAATTTAACTAAAGCAGGTGTGGCACCATTGAAGTTCTTAAATGCTCTAATGAAATCATCATCTGGTCCTGTCATGAAAAATCTCAGCACCATTTACAATGAACATTACGCTTTATCCCAAAAAATTCTAGATGGCAAGACACCAATTGAAGCTCTAGTATTTGAATTAAGGAAATCTGACTTTTTTTTCAAGATGGATGCTGTTCAAGGAATTATAACCTCTCTCTTTATTTCTCACCCAGACTCCATCAAATTAGCTAAACAATTCCCCACCCTTCTCATGGTGGATTGCACATACAAGAAAAAAAAATTCTCAATGCCCCTTCTCCACATCATTGGTGTCAAAAACTGCAGCAAAAGTTTTTCTGTCGCTTTTTGTTTCCTCTCTAAAGAAAGAAAAGACGATTATACATGGGCTCTTCTCCAACTACTAGATATATTAGATCAACAACACCCCAAAGTCATTGTCACTGGTAAAGAACACGCTTTGATTTATTCCATCGAACAAACCTTTCCCAACTGTACTCACCTCCTCTGCCAGTGGCACATTTTCAAAAATATTCAACTCCACTGTTGAAAGCATGCAAAATCTGAAGAGGAATGGGAAAATATTCGAAAAGCACTGGAATTAACAGAAGCAACTTATCAGAAGAATTTCACTCAGCTTTCTCTTGTCTGGAATCCAACCACTGCTGATTATCTTTTAGAAATTTGGATTCATCTAAAGCAAAAATTTGTTTCCTATTTTGTAAACAAGCATTTTCACTTTGGAAACACCAACACATCTATACTAGAAGGTATGCATTCTCACCTAAAAAGTTTCATATCTGCTTCTACTGGTTCTTTCTCCACCGTCGTAACACAAATTTATCATTCTTTATCAAACCAAATTCATGAAAGAGCTATTGAATCTGCCCAGTTGGGATACAGATCACTTCTTGGAATACCTCACTGCATTGATCACATTTCCTCCCAATTATCTCACCATGCCCTCAAAATAGTTCACTCTTTCGCCATGTCACCAAACCAATCAACTGAATGCGTATCTTGTGATTATTCAACATTTATGGGAATCCCTTGCATCCACAAGGTTAAGTCAGCATGTATTCAAAATAAACCATTTACACTTGAGGATTTTCATCCCCAATGGCATGTGAAGGGGCCTCTTTCTGTATTTTTTTATGCTTGTTAATTTTTTATTCTGATGAATTAATTTTTATTCTGATTTCTTTAATTTTTTTCCTTTTTTTTGTTTTTTTTATTTATTTCTTTCTTAGTGCCTTGATTTAAAAGCAGATGATGGATCTTCTAATTCCCCTCCCAATCAGCCCACCAAATCCATCAATGAACATCGCTATCTGAATGAACTCTTTGAAGAATTCCAACAGTTCCAACCTGGGGAACAGCAATTTTATCTTGGAGAGATGAAGAAGCTTTTTCAAGGGAAGTATCAACTTGTTTCAATTCAAGAAGAAGCTTTTTCAAGGAAAGTATCAACTGGTTTCAATTCAAGAACCACAATTCAAGCCCAATCACAAATTCAGAGGAAGGCCAAAGGGAATCTGAATGAACTCTTTCAAGAATTCCAACAGTTCAACCTGGGGAACAGCAATTTTATCTTAGAGAGATGAAGAAGCTTTTTCAAGGAAAGTATCAACTGGTTTCAATTCAAGAACCACAATTCAAGCCCAATCACAAATTCAGAGGAAGGCCAAAGGGAGCAAATAATAAATTAAAGAAGATTTCCCAATCATCCAGCAGAAGGGACCCTTCAGGATTTGAATACCATCTTCCACCAAAGAAAAGGGGGAGGCCTAGCAGGAAATGTATGGGAACTGTGAAGGTGTTTTTTGTCCAAACAATAAAAATAATTTAAAAAGAAAAAGAAAACAAAATAAACAACAACAAAGTTGTCAGTGTTTTCTAAAAATAAAATAAATTAAAAATTGAAAATTAAAAATTAAAAAGAAAAATTAATTAATTAATTAATTTTTATTATGTTTTAATTTTTATAATTTTATTTTATTAAAAATAAATTAATTTCAGTTAAAAAAACTGACAACAATAAAACAATTTCAGTAAAAGAAACTGATAAATTAAAATCACAGAAAATTTTTAGTTAAAATTATTTTGTCAATAAAAACTAAATAAAACTAAACAAGGTGATTAAAGAATCATTTTTATTTATTTAAAAATTATTATTAAAATAATTAAAGATTAAAAATAAAATATATATAAAATAAAATTTTATATATTTAAAATGAATGATATTTTGATTGAAAAATAAAAGTATGAAATAAATAAATAGAAATGAAATAGAAATAAAGACAAGTTGAAAAACTTAAAATCAAATTTAAGAGTGGTATGACGAAACTGACGTCATAAAATTGCTTTGTTAAATTTTGAATGAAACAGATCGAGGAAGATAACGATCAAGACATTTAAGAATAAAAATATAATCAAAAGACAACAAAGCAATTTTTATTAAAAAAAAAGAAAATCATAAAAAAGTAAAAGACAAAAATAATTAAATTAAAATTTTTATCGTCATCTAGAATCAAAAAGAATTAAAAATATATAAAAATATTATTTAAAATTATTATCATTGTTTAATTAAAATATTAAAAATTAAAAGTATCAAATTTTTATCATCATTTTTATCAAAATAATATAGTTAAATATTATAAAATCATTATTAAAATTTATTATAAATAAAATAAATATAAATTAGTATTAATAAAAAATTAATTTTAAAATAAAATAAGATTAAAAATAAATTATAAAAAGGTCATTAGAATAATTGCCTTTAGGTAAAGAAAAGTTTTCATTATTTTTTATCTTATTTTATTATTATAAAAAGAATAAATTAAAATTTGTAAATAAATATTTTTTTTTATTATTATTAAAACTGAAATAAAATTATCTTTAGTTGCCAAAATTTTACATGTTTTTATGTTTTAATTTTGTGAATAATTTCTCAAAATTATTTTGTTTTAAATCAGGCTCCAGGAAAAAAAATAGAAAAGGGGAAAAAGAACCAAGAATCAGAAGAAGAGGTGAGTTTTTTATCTTATATTATTTGACCACTTGTAATTGTTTCCATTTAATTTTTTTCCTTTAATTTTTCCCTGGTTCTATAGGATGAATTCTTAACTGAAGAAGAAAGCATTGATTGGGAACTACCAGATCCATTGGAACCTATCAAAACTGTAAGTTTTCTGTTTTATTTTTATTTTTTTATCATCCCATTTGATATTTTCCATTCTTGCAGAGGTCTGGTACTTTGGTGCAGAAGAAAAGAGTGTTATCCAATCCTCTCACTCTGGAACAGATCAAGAGAAAAAATGAAGAGGTAAATGAAGATGATGAAGATGCTTTTTACAGGCCAAGGGGAAAGGAAGTATTTGAGAAAACTGCCACTTGTTCCAGTGAAATTGTGAGTTTTTTTTTTTTTTTTTATGATTATTTCTTTCTCATTCATTTCTATTCATCATCTGCCCCCAGCTTCCTTCCACCATGTCAACTTTCTGTCCTTCTGGGGATTTTTATGAAGTGCCTTTGGAGAAAGTGAGGAATTTTTCATCAGCCTGTGCATCTTTTTTTTGGTATATTAATAATATAAATGCTGCACAGTATCCCAGCAAGAACCTCATTTTCCCAGAAACTGCCCTCCCCCTGATCATTTTTTTCCATGATATCATGGGTGATGGAAATTGTGGTTTCAGAGCAGCAGCTGTTAGTCTATGTAGGAAACAAGAAAATTGGCTTCAGGTAAAGCAAGAAATGGTGAAAGAGTTGGACACTAATCCCTTGTTCAAAGACAAGAATTTTATGGATAATTTATATGGCCAAACACATGAAAAAGCAAAAAAGTGTCTCAATTTCCTCTCTGAATCAGCTCCCCCTTGTTATTGGTTCTCTTTCCCAGCCCATGGATTCTTGTTGGCAGAAACTTATAAACACCCATTAGTTCTTCTATCCAAATATTCTGCTACTTATCTCCCTCTCCCTTTTTCCCCTGATTCCCAATCTCATAATCCCCCCAGATTGCTTATGCTCATTGACCAACCGGCTCATATTGTCACCTTCAAATTCTCCTCTGATAATTGGCCAGCACCCAAAATTGATGCCTCTTGGAACTGGTATGCCTTCAAGGAGGCCAAGGCTTGTAAAAAAACCATTCAGAAGAAATTGGATCTTGGTATGGAGTTTGTATTCCCCCCTGAACACAAATCAGCCAGGCTTAATAAAAGAATTATTGATGTAGAATAGTTTTACTATTTATTGCATATATATCACTTTGTTATTGGTTTTTTGTTTATTGTTTTGGCTTTTATAATATAATTTCAATTTTTGTTACAGTACTCACTCTCCTTGGATTCCACGCGGAAGGGCCCCTTGGCAATTTTTTGGGCGCTTTTGGGTCCCAAAACGTTTACTTTTGGCATTTTTATTAATTAAATACTTAATCAATGATAAATCGTGTTTTTTTTTTGGCTGAAATGGAATTTTAGGGGCTGATTACAACCCCTATCAACTTTTTTCCCACGGGACAGGACCCCTTCATAACGTTTAGGGGCCCTTTGCAATTTCCCTTTTTTTTTTGGTTTTTATTATTTTTCATTTAATTTATTAGGGGTCAAAAACCCCATGAATATTCTTGATAAATATTTTTTGGGGTTTTTAGACCCCAAAAAACATTTTCCTCTTTTTAAAATTTTGAAAACACGTGGTTTACAAAATTGCGTGCACGCAGTCGGTCCGCGCGAGTTTGCGGGCCAAACGCATGAATTTAGTAATGACCTATTTTTATTTATTTATGATTATTATTATTTTTTTAAACAAACGGGAGATGAACTCAACGTGGTGGTTATACAAGTGAGCTGAACATTGGAAAAGGTTCAATGTTTTCTCAATGAGGGACAAAAAGCAGAATGTCTTGCGGATGTTGTGCCGTAAACAGCTCAACAATGTGCATGCCAACATTTGCACGTGGCAAACCAGTAGGGAAGTTGAACAGGGTCAGCGCAACGTTGAGCGCCACCCAAAGGGGACGTTCCCCCAACACCGGTGTGTAGTTAAGCTCAGGATTGCAGCTGGTCTCACCCTCACCGGAAGTATATTTTTTGTCTGAGCTGGTACCTTGGCTGCTGTCACATAAATATCACTTGATTGGTTAGAGTGTATCCAAGTAATGGCTGATTCTACTTTCTCAATCGGCACTGAAAGTGTGCTAGAGTGCTAACTTAGTAAGTCCTCGGCCTGCTTTGGCTGGTCTTGACGCCCCAAAGGGGCCCTCCGCAGGAGGGACTTGCGCCTAAGGCTGAAGTTTAGTAGGCACTTGGAAATTGCCCAAACCCAGTTTGGCTGGGATGTTTTTTCAACACCTCATAACTCCGCTCATACACCTCCCATTAAATTATGATTAGACCATTTTAAAGCCAGAAATCTTGTCTTTCCGTCCACAAAACACATCCACTGTATCATATCATATTCCATTAGTTTCCACCTTCCAAACATACAATGGTCAATATTTGGGATGCGCCACAAATACATAGCCATATCCATCGATGTCAATACCTGCCAATATGTTGATATCCCCACAAAATATGTCACAATTCATATCCATATTCACATACATCAACAGAAATCAACCCACCTCGGTAAGTTACAGTACAGATAGCCCTGTTTATGAAACATATAAGTTCATCATTTCTGTTCTTGTATTTTCCAGTTGTTTATTGATAGGACCTATTCATCGGAGAAAGTTCAGTAGTTTTTTTTTCTATTTTCCTTTTTATCTGTAGTTTCTTTTTTTATGTATGTTCCACTTTTTTAATATTGAGTCTTTTTTTTCATTTAACTTACTAGTATAGCAAAAAATGGAAGAATCGCTGGACCCCGATATCATGATCCACCCCAATGAAGCGGACAAATCATTTGGCCACTCATCTCAAACCTGTTGGTTTTCTGTTCTTGTATTTTCCAGTTGTTTATTGATAGGACCTATTCATCGGAGAAAGTTCAGTAGTTTTTTTTTCTATTTTCATTTTTATCTGTAGTTTCTTTTTTTATGTATGTTCCACTTTTTTAATATTGAGTCTTTTTTTTCATTTAACTTACTAGTATAGCAAAAAATGGAAGACTCGCTGGACCCCGATATCATGATCCACCCCAATGAAGCGGACAAATCATTTGGCCACTCATCTCAAACCTGTTGGTCTGAATTAGAAAAAATCCTTCATGTATGTCACCTCATGGATGAGCTCCATCTCAACCCAAAAAGGTTTATTCTGGCGTTTTTGAAACAATCAAATCTGGAGATTAAAAATTGTCGAAGGTTGTGGGGGGCCCCAAGAGGCAGGACGTCTACGTTTCAAATCATCAATGCAATACGGGATGTGGTGTGTGCTAATCACGCAGGCCATTCTGATTGGAAGGCATACATTCTCAGTGAGGCAATTACTCCAATCTTGCGCCTATTTCTTTCCTCATCCCTCATCCTCAATGATTTATAGCTAAATGCTGTATCCCAAACTTTCCAAGCCAAAATTTGTATCATAACTGAGCAACCTCCCTGTGGTTAATTCCCCGAAGGCTCATATCACAACTCCAACAAAATCCACCTTTCCTTTTTTGAAACCGAAGCAAAGTTTTCACGATTTCAGCAAATGATGCAAGAACATATGCCATTTCTATATCAACTCCTCATGTTCAAGCTCATGCAAGATGTCAAATAAATAAAAAAAGAGTTATTGATGATACCACTAATTTTAGTGAGCATCAATCTTATTTTACATTTTTAGATTTTATTTATCTTTATTAAAAGATTAATTGATTTTTATTTATTTTTATTTTTATCATCGAAGAATTAAATAAAATGGCAAAGAAGATTAATACCGATGATAAATAAAGTTTTATACTTTTTAAATTTTATTTCTGTGAGTGATCGTTTTGATCAATACCACAGCTACTTTTTATTTTAATGTATTTTTATGATTCATGACGTCAATGGTCACAATTGATGATTGTGAATCATAAATCTTATGAAAGCAATTTTTCTTTCATAAAAGATCTTTTTGTTTTTTGAAAAGAAAATAATATATAACTTTTTATTTTTTGATCAATTTTTATAGATCATTCTTAAAATCAAAATTATCAATTAATCAGATCTTTTATTGTAAAATGATTTTTATTTTACAAAATTCATTATTTTATCAAATCTTTTCATATTATTTTCTTATCTTTTTCTTTTTAATTTTTATTTTAACAACTATTTTTATTATTATTATTATCAATATATTATTCATCTTTATCTAACAAGAATTATTTTAACTATTAAAATTAATATTAATTAAACAAATTATATTACATCATTTTTATGTTATAATATTTTATCTTATTAAACATATGAGCATTCTTATTTTATTATTATTATTATTAATCTTTTAAAATACATTTCATATCATAATTTTTAGTACCTGCTGGTTTTACCTTCAGGTAATTCTTTTCTTTCCTTTTTATTTTATTTATGAATATATTTTTGTAACCTTTTATTATTAATGAACTTTTAACTAAAGCAATGTGATCTTCAGTTGTATATTTTCTTTTACAAGACATCGACAATGACCAATCTGACAGCCAATGCAATGATTCATCCGGTGACTCTGAATCTGAGGATATTACTAATCATAGCCATCTCAATTGATGTCGTGTGGTCAGTTCTTTTTCTTGCTATATGTTCACTTTGCTTTCTCCCGCTTCTGTATTGCTGATGAATGGTATGATTCCATTTCATATACAGGTTGCAACGGTCATGTGTTACATAATTTCCTTTGTGGCCAACCAGAAACACAACACTCTTGCTAAAAGTAACTCCCTTGTGTTCCTAGCTTGTGGTGTGTCGGAACAAGTGAATAGCTATCTTCATTATATCGGATTATCATCTTCACGCAAAACTGCCCACTTGGCCCTAGCCTCCCTTGGATTACATGCAAAGAAATCCATATGTACAAGAGCTGAAGGTACTGAACCCACAAGTTTTGCTCCACTAATCTGCATCAACAATCTTGAATTCGAGCAAGGCGTGCACTCCAAGTCTGTGGATCATCAAAGCAACATATTTCATGGGACTTGGGGTTATTTTCACACAGTCAATCGCTTGATCCTCGCAAATGTAAACCCAGCCAATCTCATTCTGTCTGGTTACAGAGATGCCATCTCATTATGGTCAACTCGCACAATAAAACCTAGCACAATTTTACTTTCAAATGAAGAAAATATATACTTTCAAGACGTGCTAAAATCACAACTCGCTCAAGTACTCAAGACTTATGTGGTGACTATCCAGGATAACAAGAATAGAGTTACTTCTGTTCCACCAGTGGTCCAACTAATCCCACACAATCCGCCAGACATTGTCATGTTGAAATTAATGCTGGCATCAGACAATTCATCTGAAGGTATTGGGCAAGTTTTTGAGTCAATAATTAATCAAACCAACATATCAAAAGAAGAATTTTTCAGTCGTCTCCAAGTAATTGAGTGAGATTTAGTGACCTGCATGAACATTGAAAGCCTTTGCGCTCAAAGGAAACCTAGCAATCACATAGGTGATTCCATGTCCAATTATTTTACCGTCCTGGAAGCATCTCACATCTTGTGGAATGTAGCACAAGCATTATTTATGTTACATTATGGAAACAACAAAGATGCAAACAACTTGGGGCCTGGCGCTCTATGGAAGCACTTGGGATGCCGAAAGAAAAAACAACCAGCAAGACTGATTTTACATTGATGATTAATCAGATGCAGAAGATAAATTATGCAACATTGGCCCACTATTTTTTGTAAGTCCAAAATTTTATTTTACACTCTTTATTACATTATTTTACAGTCTAACCATTTTCTTCCATTTGTACATAAAGAAAAGTCATGGGACACGATCAAGCCACTTTCCCCTCCGAGAAGAAATCAGTTTCGTCATTTGAGGCCAATCAGATTGTGAACTCATGCTACAATGACTATTTCTCACCTAACACACTCCAGCAAGCATCTCTCATGACCAAGAAGCGTAACAATTCAATTCTGCGCTTGAGGGAATTTTGCAACAGTGGTTGAATGTAACCATGCCATGCATGCGGGTGAAGTTGGTTGTTTGATTCAGGTTTGGCGCCGTTGGGCAATCATGGCACAAGGGATGCCAGGTTTGAACAATTATGCCATATATCTGCCACGTCAAGTACTGCTACTGACAGAAGTCCTCCCACCGGCGTTAAAAACTGTCCTGGTCAACTCAATTTTAGTGTCACCTTTGGGTAGACCAAATCACTTTGTTGCAAAAGACTTCTATATTTAAGTATTGAACTACTGGATCAAATATTTCTACAATCACAGTGGGGTTGGCACCAAAAAATCTCTTTGAATGGATGTATTTTCCGTCAATATCCCTTTGGTGAGGATGTCTTTCTTTCTTAATATCCTTATTTTTTCTTCATTTAATCTTTACTCATTTCCTTCAAAATCATCTCCAGCTCCGCTTTGGAATTTATATTTGTGTTAGGTAGCGGTGGCGAAGGTGGAGAGGCATGCGGAGCAGGGAAAAGCATTGTGCGAGCTGATCAAAAGCTTTGGACGAAGGCGGAAAGTATCTGCAAAGTTAATCGCCTCAGGATATACCAAATGCGGAGAGAAAGTGGAATCTACGGTTTACGGGGGCTGAGCGGTGATGCGGATTAGGCAATCAGACGTGGGTTACTCAGGAAGGTGCTGCGGGGTAGATCGGTTTTAAGGGCTGCGGATCAGCAGGGGAAGGAACGGATCGTTCA
>KN362105.1:0-10456 GCA_000785685.1 Uromyces viciae-fabae
TGTTGATTCTTATGTTTGTATTCTTTTCTTTATTTTTTCTTTAGAATTTCTTTATCTATTTTTATCTTGTATTTTTTTCCCTTTTTTTTTAGCCCCCACTTGGCAATCCCAATTGCTGTGTGGTGGCTCAAACCTCAATTATTTAAGGTTTTAGCCATGACACGGGAATTGCCGCGTAAAAAAAAGACATTTGCATGGCAATTGCCGTGTAATGGCTAAAAAACACAACAATTGCGACGTTTTGGCAAAAAAACTGCTGTGAATTCCTCTAAAAAGATGAACCAGTTATCCCTTCATTCTAATATGACTTCTTCTAATATTGATTCTCATATTTCTGAACTTTCATCAGTTATCATTGATTCTTTCAATATTCAACAAAAACTAATGAATAATATTTCCACCAAGACTAAACCCTGGTGGGATAAGTCAATTTTCAATCCGATTTTAAAAAAAAAACCCAAGCTTGTAAATGGTTCATTTTTTCCAAATCTTTTAATTCTTTAAATTGCTATACATATTGGCAATTGGTTTTCAAAGAAAAAATTATTTTTTTAAAAAAAAATCATTGGCAACGTTTTTTAGCAAATTGTAAATATCATCAAATATTTGATATTTGATGCTTACAAATATATCAAACCTAGCAGTAATGGAGATATTGCTCTGTTATTAAATAATGAAATATGCTTACTTCTAATAAAGAAGAACAAGCTGTTCTTTTTAAAGGAACATCAAAAGTTCCAATAAATTGTGATATTCCAAATTTTGATTTTTCTGATAACTTATCTTTCCCATCTATCTCTTTTATTGAAATCAATAACATTCTTTCTAAACTCCCCAAAAAGAAAGCATCAGGCTTTGATCAAATTTCTAATGAACTTCTGTTTTGGGGAAAAGATGCTTTAAATAATCATCTTTTTTTTATATTCTCTATCTGTTTCTGATGAGGATATTTTCCTCAATCATGGAAACATGCTATAACTGCTATTATCAGAAAGTCATATGCTTTAGACGGGTCTTATAGACCAATAGCCTTTTTATCATGTCTTGGAAAGGTTTTTGAAAGCCCCATGACAAAAAGATTAACTTTTTGGGCTGAAAACCAAAATATTCTGGCTCATGGTCACTTTGGTGGCCGAGCAAATTGTTGTACAAATGATGTAAATCTTTTTCTTACACCATGGATCCATCATAAATGGAAACAAAAAAAATAGTCTCTGCTTTATTCCTTGATGTAAAATAAGCTTTTCCATTGGTAATTAAAGAAAGACTTGTGTATATTTTAAAAAGAAAAAAATTTACCTCTTATCTTTTCACTATCATAGTTAGTCTTCTTTCTTCTGGATCAACTTCACTTAGTTAGAATGAGTGATTACACTTCACCATCCTTTGAGTTAAAGTGTTTCCTTCCCCAAGGTTCTCCTTTATCTCCAATCCTCTATATCATTCATAATTCCAACCTTCTGAGTAATAATCCTTTAGAATTAGATCAAGACATTATCTCTCTAGGATTTATTGATGATGTTATCCATCTTTCAGCCAATAAATCCTTAGAGAATTCAATAAAAAAGTTAGAAAAAATTGGAAAAGGTTCTTCGACATGGGGTCTGTTTCATAACACTATTTTTGATAAAAAAAAAGCAAACTTCATGGTTTTCACATCAAAGCGTTGTGATATTAGACCTTTTTTTTTTTGTGATCTTAGTCTTGAAAGATCAGATTCAGTCAAATATTTGGGAATTATTTTAGATTCCCATCTTTCTTTCTCTCTTCAATTTGATAAAATTAAAAATGCTAGCATCAAGACTTCTGAACAGTTAAAAAGAATATGTTGCCGTTCTCTTTGGTCTTGGTTTTCAACAAACAAGAAATTTAGCTATTAGCATGTTACACTCTAGAGTCCTCTATGGGACTATTGTCTGGGCCACTCAAAAAAAAAAAAGATTCATCAAAGAAACTTTTTTCTTTTATTGACAACCTAGCAATCTGTATGATTCTAGGTTGTTTTTCAACTACTCGAACTGATTTTCTAAAACATGATTATCCGATTGTTCCATTTTTTACTATTCTCCAAAAACTCAATCACTCTTACTTAATTAAAAAATTATCTTCTCCAAATGATCACCTGATTAAAAAAATTATTCAAGAGAACTTATCTAATCCGTGTTGAAATCACTTATCGCCTATTCATTCTATCATAGGAAAAGAAAAATTTCTTTCTGATATTCATCAACTTGAAACAATCAATTATCATCATCTTCCTCCTTGGGAAGATTTTTGTTTAAAAATTAATAATTTTCATTTAAAAAAAGAATTAGCAATGAAAACAGTTGCTGACCAGCTTTTGAATGAAAAATTAAAAAAAGAATTCATTTTATTTACAGATGGTTCCAGTATTCCTGATAAAGGAAATGGTTCTGCTGCTAGTTTAAATGAACTTTTCATTTCATCTTTTTGGCTAAATGATTCAGATAAAGCTTCTGCTTACAAACCTGAAGTTTCAGCTATCAACCTGGTGTTAAAACTTCTTATTGAAAAAATTATAGATACAGATTTCCCCTTTGTTTCAAATAAAATTGATATTTTTTCCAATAACCAAGCAGCTCTTCTTTCAGTTTCCAAACCTCCAATTTCAAAATCCAATCAGTTTATCTTTTCTCAAATTTACAGGAAACTCCAATTTCTCATTCAAGAAAAACATTTCAACATTTCTCTTTTTTGGTGTCCAGGCCATCTTGGTATACCTGAAAATGAAAAAGTCAATGATTCATCAAAAAAAGCTACTGAAGCTATTTTACCCTCAAATAATCAATTCTTCAAAAGAACCTTATCAAATTTTCTCTTTCTAGTTCAATCTCACTTCAAAATTAATCATTTCAAAAAATCTGTTATCAGGGATCAACTTCGACTTACTAATAATCCAACAAAAATTTTTGAAAAAATTTGTAAAATAGAAAAAAGCTTAGGAAGCATTCTTTATCAACTTGGATGCACTCATTGTCCGCTAAATGAATATTTATTTAGGTTCAAAATTATTGACTTACCAGATTGCGCAACATTCCTTGTACCAGAAACTGTTAAACATTTTATAATTGATTGCAAGAGATTCCATCAAGAAAGAAAAATTTATAGATCAAATTTAATCAAAAAGAAAATTGAAATAGATACAAATTTGGTCAAACAGCTTATGGATTCTCCAGACAATTTTGAACCATTATCACAATTTATTCTTAGTACTAAAAGATTTGAAAATACTAGAAAATATATCAATGAAGATTCAAAAAATAAAAAAATAAAAATAAACAGAAGAAGAATTTTTGGCATGGCTTAAAAAAAAAAAAAAGAAGAAAGTTGTTTTTTTTAAAAAATATTGTTTATTTTTACGTTGTAGGTTAAAAAACAAAAAATATAGGTAGGGCCATGGGGGATTTTGAGTGATGATTAATAGCTTCCTGATTTTCTTGGCCCATTTTAAAAAAAAAAAAAAAAAAAAATAGCTTGAGGGACTACAAAAGGAGTATCTCTCCTGCATTTGCAACATAAAATCCTTTGTTGGGGGACCAAACGTAAGAAATTTGGTAGCTTTAATTATTATTTAAAATTCTTCCATTAAAGAGATGGATTAAATTTTTTTAATCTTTTTTTATATAAAGCAAAAAAAAAAAATTTGCATTTTTTCATCTTTTTTCTTTTTCTTTTTTCCTTTTTTATTTTATTTTATTTTTATTTTATCATTCAGATTAAGATTTTTAAAAAAAAAAAAATTATCAACCTAAAAGCCTATCATCATAATGCCATCGTGTATATACATATATTCTAGTATTCACTATTGTGCGCAATGTTAAATCAATCTAGCACAAAAAAAAAAAAAAAAAACCAATGGGGGCTTCCTGGTAGGGTTTTCCTGATCTAATGATGGGCTATCAAGAGAAAACACTGCCTAATGATGGGCTATCAAGAGAAAACACTGCCCTGCGTGGTCACCAACCATAGGCACTGAAATATTTCAATGGTTGGCAACCATGAGGTGCATCATTGACTCATTCTTGGGGTTCATGAGGGTATTTGTTAGGTCTTTGTTCAGAAACCATGAAAATTAACCTTCAAATCTTGATTTTGGAGATACAACAAATTACAAGGATACTTCATAGTATACAAGAGAGATTAGGCTAAGATACTGAAGGCCACCTGCATGAGTGACAAGTTTTTTTTTGTGGTGCCTCCTAATTTAATTGCGGCTCCTCAGCAGTATGGGCCTTCACCCATCTTATCCTTGAATAAATCACCATGCTGTGCTGCAGGCACTTGAGGGTGAAAATATGCAATCAAAAAAGCGGCAATCATGAAAATCATTTGAAGAAACAGACTGTTCATTGAAAGCACAAGTTTATAGTGTGATTTGAGACATTGCATGGGCAGCTTTGAACAGGAAGAAAGCCTCATGAAAAAAATACTCAATTGACAGGTGGTTATTGGCCAGCTTACTTTTTTGACCTGTCTTTATTTTAATTTATTTTCTCCTATAAAGCAGGGGCAAACTCTCCTTGGGAATTACTGTCAAATGTAAGATAACAACGATAAAGGTGTAAGCATCAAAAATTTCTTTAAAAAAAAGAGACGTAACCAAAGAAGCAGGAAAGTGAACGAAAGATGAAAGGGATCAGAAAGAATTAAAAAGCAGTAACACAGAACAACGAGCAGCTGGGCTCCAAAACATCATTTTTCTTTTTCTTTCTCTTTCTTCCTGTATATGTTACACAGCTATCATCAAATCTTTATAAATAATAATGAAATTTTTTATGTGGCTTAATTACCGCCTAGTATATATTCAATGGCTGCTTCGACATTTCCCCCACTAGCCAACAAAGCTCTTACATTATGTCTAGCGTCCTGTACATGATTCAAGCCGCGACCGATCAACGAAAAAGAATGAGCAAATTGAGACCAGACAAAGGAGAAAATATCATTTCTTCAAACTCACAGTAAATCCCATGGCTTGTAACTGACCTAGCTGAACTTCAAATCGTTCTTCGGGTGGTCGTGGATCCGCTGACTGAGGGGGAGCCATCGGAAAACTATTCCCGCCCAACATACCCCCTCCCGGCGCGTTCATTTGTTGCATAGCCAACTGTCCTAGCGGACTATTCATGAAGGAAAGTGGATCGAATCCTTGAAGTCCCCCAGTTGTAGGTGGAGCGGTGGCATTGGGAGTGTTGGCACCGGCAGTTTGGGCCCCTAATGCGGCTGCAACTGGATCCGCGCCCCCTGCTGCTACTGCTTCGCCAGGTAGATTGAGATCACCTAAAGAGTTAGATCCAATTCCTCGCATCACACCATGCATGCTGCGCATGAGTTCTGGGTTTGTTAGCATTTGTCGAAACATGGGCGATCGTAGCATTTCCCGAACTTGTGGCCCCATAGCTTGTAAACGAGGATCACTTGCGATCTGTTGTTAAGCCAGTCAGTTAAGCTGAAAGGAATGTACACCATTTTCGAATTCTAATGACAAACCATTTGATCAACCATCGCTGGAGCTTCCAATAGTCGAGCCGCATTTTGTAACACTAGGGGATTGTTCATCATGTTCATTGCCATATTGGGATCGTTGGTATCTTGAGAATTTGGAGACCGATTTAATCAGCTTGCTTCATTACAATTTGTCGATCTTGTTATGGATGTAATGAAATTACATTCAAAGAAAAAAATTGATGATCAGGAGATAAAGATGGGTAGAAATAACTGAACTTATCCCAAGGTCAGCAAACGGATTGAACCCAGGAATCTGATTGGTCGCATTGAGTAAGGGGGCCAAAGGGTTCCCGGCGATTTGTTGACCGGCATTCAAATTTGATGGGATTTGTTGTGTTGCAGAGGGTGGGTTAGCTGACCGAGGGGCACCTTTAACCATATGTATTGAGTTACCTGATTGGATCTTGTATTCAGACAATAACGTTTCATCCTTTAATACACGGCCTGAATAGATCACTGGAGAAAATACATGATGAATGAAATGAGTGGGTTAGCCTATGAAGGAATCTACTGATTGGAAAAATTCGAATGCAGGGTACTGACGCCTCTGGTTTTCAGCCTCGACCTTTGGATTGGTGTTTTCAGCAATAAGTTTCTTGAGATCCCAGACAGTTTTGGTCAAGCTTATTGACAAGGTCAGCTTTGAATCAGATGGAGCCTTGATGGTGATAGTAACTTGAGATTCAGTAGTTGAAGAAGAATTCAGAGGTTGCGAATCAGAAGAAGACATCAATGCGGATTGGAAGACTGAGGAGTCGAGGACCGAAGAGTGAAGGAGGACGACTCGTGCTGGAGATGAGGGAGGCTTTGATGAGGATGATGAGTCTTTGGTGGTCAAACGGGCCGTATGATCAGCTCGGGTCTGGAAATCACCCGGCCGACGTCGGCGTTGTTGAAGTGCTCAAAAGTTAATTGTAAGTTTGGATCAATTTGAGCTCCAGACAGGGTTTATTTTGATTCTTACCATATGATGTACACAAAAAAAAAAAGATCAGAACACATTTTGAGGATCCATTAATTGCTGACCTTAGTTTCTAACTTATCTACAGACAGCTGAAAGTGGGCTCATACTGAAGAGTTCAAATAAATTCTATGGTAACTCACCATTGAGATTCCCCCATTTATTATTTGATTTGAACATTAGACATGGCTCACTCTGCCCAAAGTTCTCCTACACTGATGTGTGAATTAAAACATCAAGGGATTGTAAATGTTGCCACTTTCAATCAAGGTGCCCAATATGTCTTAACTGGTGGGAATGACCGGACCATACGTCTTTGGAATGCTAAGTCTGGAAACTTCATTAAAGATTACAATGGTCATGGGTATGAAATATTAGGAATTGCAGTGTGAGTCTCTGATTTATTCAATTTTAGGGCTCTGACATGAGATTTGACCTGACTATGGAACCAATATTGTATAAATAGATCACCAAATAATTCATTTATTGGAAGTGTTGGAGGAGATCGATCAGTATTCTATTGGGATGTATCAACTGGGACTGTTTTGAAGCGTTTTGGTGGCCATACTGGAGTTGTAAATGCTTGTGCTTTTAATTTTGATGGTAATTTGCTCCTTAGTGGTAAGCAACTTTATTCATGATACAATTAACATTTCTTATTTTAGCTGAATTTATACATTCAACATTTTATCTTATTGCTATTTAGGAGGCTTTGATGCTTCTGTGCGCATTTGGGATATCAAATCTCAACAACGACATCCAATTCAGATTTTCCAAGATGCCAAAGATTCAATCACCTGTATTGCTGTGTCTGGCAGTGAATTTATTACAGGCTCTGTGGATGGTTATGTGCGCTCCTATGATATTAGAATGGGTCAACTCATGGAAGATTATTTTGAAGGTATTTTCATGTTATTTTGGTTCAAGATCATTTTTCAATTTCAGTGCTGTTTGACTTTGTATCATTGCTTTAGGGAGACATATCTGCTAACTTCTAATTTTCTATTTATATCAAGATCCTGTTATGTCTGTTCATTTACTCAGGGATTCAAAAACCATGGCAGTTTCCACCCTTAATTCAACAATTCGCCTGATGGACCGGGAACATAATGAGATGCTTCAGAAGTTTACTGGTCATCAATCCTTGAATTATCGTAGTCACATAAGTATGAGTTTTGATGAAGCCCAAGTAATCCTGGGAGATGAAGATGGTCTAGTATGGGTATGGGATCTTGAAAGTGTAAGTTGAATAGGACCTTATATGTATATATATATTTTTTTTTTTTTTGAGTAATCTTTTTTATAGCACTTCTATATTATTAACTTTTATATTTATTTAGGGTATGAAAAACACACAATTGAGCTTTGAAGCTCATCAAAAACACATCACTTGGGTGGAATGTCATCCAAAAGAAAATTGTCTAATTACTGCAGGTGCAGATGGACTAACAAGGTTGTGGGATCTTGGAAAATGATCCTGGATGACTAAGTAAATGCTCTTTTTGTGATTTGATTTGATTGGCTGTGTTTTTCTTTAGTCTCTCCTCACTAGTATTATCATGACCAAAATGGTATCATTCTTTTTGTTTATTAAGATCTGAAATTCTCATTTATGCAGAATGAACAACAATATTAGTTTCTGAGGCTTGGTTATCCGACTTCTGGGTTTTGTTGTTTTTCAGGGTCATTTTGTGCTCTCATCAAGTTATTAATTAAATTAAAAATTATCAACTTAATTTTATTAGGTTATTATAAACATATAAATACATTAAATTTCCCTCTTTGTCTATAATGACATTGGTAGACATTATTACATATTACTTTATTCTTACCAGTGCTTTGCCACATTCTGTTATACTTAGTCATAACTGGTAAGTTTGTTATTTTTACTAATGCTTTGACATATTTTGTTATGCCTTGACATAACTAGTAAAATATTAAATTTATTGAATTCATTACATTTTTCAATTATTCAAGATTTTCAATTCTTATTTAATATTAAATTTCTTTATTGTTAATTACTAACCCCTTTTCTGGGGCTCCTTATTTTTATATAAATACTGTGCTTTGTCATGAAATAAAAATTATTCAGTCTTCTCATTTTCCTCTTTAACCATCCTCAAGACTGTCTCCAGCTTGTTCCCAGCTGTCTCTAAAATTCACCCATCTCAATATCATCATCAAGAAAATATAATCTTAATTAAAATCAATTGAAATCAAAACTCTGGGGGTAGATATTATTCTTGTAAGAATTCTACCGAGTGCCACATACGTGAGCAGTGTACACAAAAAAATTCCTCCAGCCAAAAAACTCACCCAAATGGGTGGAGGAATTTTTTCTAGGGTCTTTCATAGCCGATCTAACAGCTATCAAAATTTCAGTCCAACCCATGTATTTTGGTACAGGGCTTTTAGGAGTGCTGACTCCCAAATCCGGTGCAGCGACTCCCCTGTCCGCGGAACGGGAGTCGTCGGACTAATTTGAATTTTGATTTGGGAGTCGTTGGGCTAATTATTAAAAAATCTAATAAATATTAAATTCCAATATCAAGGCCAAAAAAATTAAAAATATAAAGGAAAAAATTCACATAAAGGCAAATAAACAAAAATAAAAATAAAAATAAAAATAAAAATAAAAATAAAAATAAAAATAAAAATAAAAAAACTAAAAAATAAGATTAATAAAACCCTTTCCTTGGTCCAGCCTGGGCCTTGAGTTTTTCTGTCAACTCAAAACACTGAGAATATGTTTCCTCCCAAGCCTTAACCTGGAAAATTATTATTGAAAGCTGGCTGCAGGACTTGGGGGGCAGGAAATAGAGTTGGGTCATTTAGTTCTACTGCTATGAAATGTTTTAGACTATCAATGAAAGCAATAAAAATTGGAGGGTTGTTGTTTGGAGCAGATAATTGAGGAAAGAAAGATTGAGAATAAGAAAGAGACCAGAAAAAAACAGGAGTTTGAAAGGTATTAGTCATTAAATCCCCTGTTGAGGGCATTGACATCCAATGTGAAACTCCACAGGGCCTTTTACTTGGAAAACTGATCCGTTTTAAAGCTGAAGAAGAATCATTTAATAAATTGTTGCTGGTATACCAATTTTCGCGTAAACTCTTCAGCTATTTCCTGTCTAATTTCCAAAAAGTTCTCTTCACCACGTCCAAGACAATGAGGTGCAACTCTAAATCCACAGTGTCCATCTGCTTTAACATTGAAAATCTTGGAAACAAAAGTTTGAATAAATTCTGGTAAGAGTTGGATCAAAGAATTTTTTTCAGGGGGTTTTGATAGTTCTTCAGCTGTTTTTGTTTTCTCAGATTTAATTGGTATAGGCAACTGGAGAAATATAGTTTTAGTTTCTTGTTTTTCATTATTCTGTTGATTTGGTGTGTAATTTGATTGTTCAATGGGGATTCTGATAATTCTGAATGATTGTTCTTCATTTTTTGGTGGATTCATTTCTTGTACTGTTTTTTTTCTTTCTTTGGGGTGATCAATTTTTTCAACAGGCTTCTTTACAATTCTAATGGGGCGCAGTTTTCTTGGGGGAAATTCTAGTTTATTTTCTTCTTCTCTTTTGTTTTTTTCAACTTTGTTATTCTTTTCTTCCTTCTTCTTATTTTCTTCTTTCTTCTTTTCTTCATTTTTGTTTTTTTCTGTTTTATTTTCTTCTTGTTTATTTTCTTTTCATCATTTTTTTGTGGATTCATTTCTTGTACTGTTTTTTTTCTTTCTTTGGGGTGATCAATTTTTTCAACAGGCTTCTTTACAATTCTAATGGGGCGCAGTTTTCTTGGGGGAAATTCTAGTTTATTTTCTTCTTCTCTTTTGTTTTTTTCAACTTTGTTATTCTTTTCTTCCTTCTTCTTATTTTCTTCTTTCTTCTTTTCTTCATTTTTGTTTTTTTCTGTTTTATTTTCTTCTTGTTTATTTTCTTTTCTTTTGTTTTCTTCTTTCTTCTTTTCTTC
>KN362106.1:0-14356 GCA_000785685.1 Uromyces viciae-fabae
TGGAAGAAAAAAAATAAGTGCTACACTAACGGTTATTGGCCTTGTAGCGTAGTGTAGCGTAGCGGCCCACTGTTGACTACAGCGATATAATTTGTGTATGTATCCGATAAGCTTTAACCGATTAAGTTTCCGATTTGAAAGTCGAGAATGTAAATCTAATAAGTTGGAAAATTAAGGATAATATTTTGGTCAGAAAAATAAAAATAATAAGAATGAGAGAAACAAGAATGAAAAATAAGAAAGAAGAATGAAAGTGCTACCTTAAGGACAGATTCTAGTATAATTAAGATAGACTGAGATTTTTTAGACTAATAAGAATTTTTAAGACTGAAATAAAAAACTAAGAAATAAAATTTTAATCTTGATGAGTTATTTTGATAAGAATTTTAATAATGAAAAATATAAAAATAAAAATACCAATGGTTAAGATTATTTTGTTCCAATGTATGGACTGGTGCTAGCTTTTGCTTTGATTCTTATTAAGACTGAAAATAAAATAAAAAATAAAAATAAAAATAAAAAATAAAAAATAAATTTGAAAAGTGTTTTCTTTTAGTTATTTGATAATTTTATTGATTTGTTGAGAAAAATTAAGTACCAGTGTCTTGAATCCAGAACTCTTTCACTCTTGTCTTCTTGATTTCGATCTTCTTGATTTTTAAGAAGATGAGAAAAAAAATAAAAAGAAAAAAAAATTTGAAGTATGATTAGACCTAGAATTTTCAAATTTAAGCCCTCTGGCTAATGCTAGTCTTGAATGTTGACATTCTGTGGAGGCAGAGGGGCTAGAAGTAAGTCCTCCCAATTGTGCACCTTCTAGGGTTCTATCTAGTTGTTCCAAAGCATGACCTCGTGCCACATGCGTGAGCCACATGCAAGAATTTGGTTTTGGAATCAGCAGGACTGTGGGAGCGGAGGAAGCGGTGGTCAGGCAGGTGGTGGTGAATGGCGGGAAATATAAGCCAGTGGCTAAGAAAGTGAAGCCGCGGAACGAGCCGATGCCACAGAATTTGAACCTGCTGCTCCAGCCGATTGATTGGGGAAGGGATCCTTTAGACTCGCCGCTTCGCAACAGGCCTCCGGATTTAGTACCAACGGCACAGATTACGGAGGAAAGGATTGCTTCGTTGAACTTCGGTCCGGAAGGATGGTTGTGGGAGGAGGAGCGGAAGCTTTTGGTGTGGGTGATTGTGTCAATGGTGCAACAGCTAAGCTACACTTAGCTTTTAGCGCCCAGCTAATTAGCAGTTTTCCGCTACAGCTAAATTTTTTTGGCTGTAGCCGTTTTTTTGGACCAGCTAAAGCTAAACCTTGGGGGAAATTTTTTTTATACGCTAAATGTAGCGGAATTTTAGCTTCAAAGTCCGCTACTTTAGCTAGCTAAAAGCTAATTTAGTTGATAATTAGCGGCAGTAACAGCGAATTCAGCTGTTGTTAACAGCTAGTTTAGCGGGGGTTTAAAAGCTAATTTAGCGCTTTAGAAGGGGTTTAATTGCAATAAAATAAAATAAAATCTATGCTTCATATTTTTTGGATGTATTTAAATATAATGAAAAGAGTGAAATACAAATAATTTTTTTTTTTTGATATATTCAAATAAAATGAAAAGAGTGAAATACAAATAAAAATTTATTTTTTTTTTGTCACATGCTTAATGTTTTTGTTAGTAATTTTTTTTTTTATCTTTTCCACCTGAGTAGAAAATTTGGTGAGCGATTCAGCTTCATCAATAATAGCCTGAGCATCTGAGAATACTCCACCTGCTTTTAACCCTTGTTGCAACCACATATGACTTCTGACACACCTCTCAATTGTTGCCGCACCAAAACTGCTTCTTGAAGACAAACAAACATTCACAGCAGCTGACAATGTCCGTTCCACTGTTGCTGAGCTTCCTGCACATGCCAGAGAGTCTCTTGCAACTTCTAATAACAATGGAAACTCAGAAGCATGAGTCTGAAACACAAAAGTCACACACCAAGTCAGCTTTGTGATGGCTGGTTATTTAAAATTAACGGCATATGAGACTCACCTTCCACCATTGAAGTGGATCACCCTTACGTCCCAAAGGCCACACCCCATCCTTATATTTCTTCAGCTCATCCTCTTCTTGTGATGCACGGCTATGCATTGGATAATAATTGAATTTGTCTGAATCCTCACAAGAGTCATTGGCATTCATTTCTGTGGCCTCTACCAATAGCAAATTCTTATTTCTAATTTCCATTTTTGCCTTGAATGTGTAATGGAGAAGCTCTTCAGCATAGTCATGGTATTCAGGGAACAGGTCAGAGATGAGTGAGAGTCTCCAGGCTGGGTGTAATATTGTTGACAGAAAGATCGAATCACATTTACGAGTCATTGGCAGTCATTTCTGTGGCCTCTACCAATAGCATATTCTTATTTCTAATTTCCATTTTTGCCTTGAATGTGTAATGGAGAAGCTCTTCAGCATAGTCATGGTATTCAGGGAACCGGTCAGAGATGAGTGATAGTCTCCAGGCTGGGTGTAATATTGTTGCCAGCAAGATCAAATCACATTTGAGCGCTATCAACAGGTACTTGTTGGCAAGTTAAGTCATGGGGTTGAAAATCGCTTTTAGCGGTTTGAATTCAGGGAGTTTCTCTTTTTTTTGGAGTAAGTCAATTAGTCGGCAAAACTCATAGAGGACCATTGATGCAGATCGTCCATCTCCCTCCATACATAGTGTCAGTGCTAAAAATTCCTGTTGAATAAGAGTTAAGAAGTATAAGCCAATGGGGGAACGAGATCATGAACCAAAAAAAATTCACTAACCTCTAAGACTGAGTTAAGGATGTTAACATGTTCCCATTACTTTTGTGATACCTCATATCCCTTGTAGAAGTGGTTGGCAGAAGACCGACCTGTGTATTTATCTGACTCATCATCAAGTAGCTGTCCAATGAACTTGCGCGCTGAGTATGCACGCTGCCAGCAATCGTAAGAGAAATTCCATCTGATTCCATACCCAGCAATTAAAGATAGCCCCATGTAGCCCAGTTGTTTGGCCTTCAGCTTGAATTCGGCTCGTCGGGCTGTTGATGAATGGCCCCATGTAGCCCGGTTGTTTGGCCTTCAGCTTGAATTCGGCTTGTTGGTCTGTTGATGAGGAAATACGTCGACAAATCTAGTCAAACTAGAGCAGCAAGCAAGGAGGTCAGATGCATTCATTTGTAGATCATGGTGCAGGTTATTTTTCTGGTATGGGCATCCCCTTCAGAAGCGTGTAACCTATTCCAAATGTGGGGTTTTCAGGATTCTTACCAGGATCCTCGTCTTTGCTGGAGTTGTCATCATCACCAGAGTAGGCTTCATCAGAGGCATCGTCAGGATCCACATCATCTATCTCCTCATAATCGGATGGTAAAATCTCTTGAATGTCAGGGTCCTCAAAGTTGGTTTCTGTCAGTCTATGTGATGCAAAATCTCTTGAATGTCAGGGCCCTCAAAGTTGGTTTTGGTGTTGATGTCTTCATCAACCTCTGTGATAGTATCGAGCCTGGGGAAGTAGTCAGGTTTGGTTGAGGGAGCTTTGAGAGGTTGTTTGAGCTTCAGATGCTTGAGACCAGCTCCCAAGATTAGAGCCACTACATGGCAGAAGCAGCGTGGATGAGTGTTGAGATAATCGGTGAAGTCGCCACCGCTCTTTTTCATGATTCTGGCCAGCTCTTTGGCCATGGTGAAGTTATTGCTGCCAGAATCTGTTGTTAAAGACTCTATGGGAAGAATAGATTGAAGGTGAGTCAGGAGGCAAAAAGAGAGGGAAAGCAAGTCAAATCATTACCAATCTGTTTATGTAATCCATGTATGACTAAAATATTTGCAAAAGGTGCAGCAAGATATCACCCGTTGTGGTGCCAGGATACATACTTGATGACCAGATGGTGAGAAACATACTCCCAACTTTGGTTAATGTAACCTAACAGCAAGAAATGCCTATGAACACTTTGTGGTTACTTTTGGTCGTCCACACATCAGAAACCAAGCTGATTTTGGATCCAGAGCCCTAAATGGTTGGAAAATGGAGGATAACTCAACCATAAAAGATGGAAAAAAATTGAAATGAAAAAACAAATTACCTTAATAGCTTGAATAACACCAGATTGGATGTTGAGATATAGCTTGTGTGCTTGTTGGGCGGCCCAGGTTTGAGAGAAGATAGTTCAGTTGACATTGCAGTAATGGAAAGCTACACCAAGTAGATAATCATCAAATCGGGTCCATGGAAGCGAGTGTTGTATCACCCAGAAGACTAGGATCTTTTATCGAACCGACCCTTTTGAACAAATGACATGAGTATACCAGAGGTGGTCTTATTTTCTTTAGCGTCTAATTGAAAGAATTTAAATGGTGTAACACCAAAACCAGTCTTTTTATTTCAAATAACAAGATCAAAGTCAGTAAAAATGAAAACAGCTTGTTTTTAATGAAAAGAATAATAAATGTTGAAACAAACAGGATTGAATAGTTGTGTATACTAGATCAAGTTTTTCAGGAAGGGATCACGCTAAAGAGGAGACCAAGATAGGAACTGAAAAATATTATATTAGATTTTGAATTAAGTTATTTTAGGTTTTTAAGTTGAGTCTTACTATTGGGGTAATTCTTGTTCTTCTATTGAGCAAAAATTTGAGTGAAGACTTTATTGAAGAGCCGTTTGATTTGATTTCTGAATGTTAGTTTAATAATAGTGATTAATAGAATGTTCAATCAAACATTACCAATTGATTGAGGACAATTCTTTTATGAATTTATATTGAGTGTTGTAAGTTAGGAGTTGATTATAAAAATCAGTAGTGAATAAGAAAGATGAAAACCAGAATATAAAATCTTAGACTGAGGATTTTGACCACGAGACTGAAGGGTTTGAGTAGTTTCACCTGTCACTTGAATTTCAAAGAAAGCTTGATCTGGTAATAATATAATAATAATGATTTAATAACTATTTCAACATTCCGGCTTGATTGAACATTCTATGATTGTAGAACTAACTGCGTTAACCAAAATATCAACTATTTCTTTTTTTGCAGCTTTTGTTAACCCATTAGCTATCATTTCTTCAGAAGTGATTAATTTGATATCAATAGCTTCATTCTTGTAATCGTTTCTAAGACTTTTTGTTTTCAGATTGACATGTTTTGTTTTTGAGTGGACTCCGAATTTTTTTATCTTATCATCTAGTCCTTTGTTATCGATTAGTAACAGATTGGCTCCTAGCTTTTTCCGTCAAATATTTTGAATCATTCGTTTGCACCATTCTGACTCATCTTGACTATCTGAGAGGGCGTTAAGTTCAGAGTCAGTGGAATTTTTAACTATGTTTCTCTGTTTTCTACTTGCCCACAAAATTGTTGACCCATGAAAGAACACAATTAATCCTGACTGAGAGATACGAGTTATTGGATTGTCAGCCCATGTTGCATCACTGCAAGCCATAACTTGATCTGTTGAATTTTGTTTTCCAAGGACTAAAGGTTGATCAATAGTTTTCTTTAGGTATTTCCATACTTTCTTAACTTCCGACCAATGAGCTATGCTTGGCTTCTCTTGAAATCTTGCTAGACTTGAGACAGCAAAAGAAATGTCGGGTCTTCCCAATTGAGCTATGAAATTCAGTCTTCCTATTGCAGAGCGATAACTGACATTTAATTGATTGAATTTAGCATTTTCTTCATCGGTGGCAGGGACTAGATGGATTCCTGGGGTACAAGGAGTATTTGAGGGTTTTGCATCGTTAAGTTTCATTTTATCCAGTCCTTTGTTGATGTGGATTGGAAGTGAGATGTAAAACGCACTGTTTTTTCTTTCAATATGCATTCCCAGTTAATGTATTTTCGGTTCATGCGCCGATGAGTCTTTGAACTTGGATAGAAAACTTTCTTTGAAATTGTTTACGTTACCTACTACTACTAAATCATCTACATGAAAACATAGGGCTGTAACTGAGTCTTTGTGAAGGTATAGGCAAGGATCTACGTCACTTTCAATGAAATCTTGAGTCTTTAACCAAGTAGTCAGATGTTGGTACCAGTTTAAGGGGGCCTGCTTGAGTCCATAGAGTGAATTGTTGAGTTTTAGAATCTTGGAGTTTCTTTTACAACCTTGTGGACACTTGATAAACACATTCTCTTCTATATCGGAGTGTAAAAAGGCTCCTTTAACATCAAATTGGAGTACTTCTATTTTATTTTCAGCGGCATATTCTAATAGTGCACGTAGGGATTCTATTTTTCCAGTAGGCGCATAAGTATCGAAATAGTCAACACCGTATTTCTGATTATATCCTTTTACACAAAGTCTTGCCTTGAATATTGGTGGATCTCCATGCGTATTGGTTTTTAATTGAAATGTCCATACTGTGCTAAGAAGAATTGGAATTGACTGATCAGATCCATTGTATTCTTTCCACACCCCAAGCTTCTCGATTGTATTTATTTCTTTGTCTATCGCTTTTTGCCATTCATCTGAGTTTGCCATTGCTTTGGCTCCATTGTAAGATTTAGGTTGGTAATCAATGTGATAACTGTGGGGTCCAAAGGGCTACGGAGGCCTGATTCTTGATCTGTCTCTTAGTTCTCTGATGGGTTGAGTTTCCTTTAACTGTGATTCAACTTTGTCATCACCAGATTTGGAGGAAGGTTCTTCTTCATCTTCAGAAGGCTCTGATTTGATGGTTGGTGACTCAGATGTCTTGTCTTCTATTTCAATCACATCGGGTTTGTTGGCCTGGTTTTCGTTTGATTTTGCATCTAGACAATTTTCTTCAGAGAGTAAATTTGAGTCTACTGATTCAAAGTTGTCTACCGTTAGATCATTTAGCCAAGTTTTGTTTTCTTCCTGATTTTTGTGAAAGATAAAATTTTTAGAGGAGACTATCACACCTGTTGGTGTGAGAATCCGATATGACAGTAGCATTGGTGTGAACCCTATTAAGATTCCCGAGCATCCCTTTTCCGACCATTTGGATTTGGTGCCGGGTTTCTGATTCAGATAGGTTAAGGCTGTACCTAGTGGTTGAAGGTAGCCTTCTTTGATTGGACTGTTGTTGATTAGTTCATAGGGACATTTGGCTCCTGCGATTTTTGGAATTTGGTTAAGAGCTACGGTGCAACGGTTAATGGTCTCGTGCCACAGATTTTTTGGAATTCCTGTCTGTGTATGTACTGCGCGAACTGCTTCACTTATAGTGTGATTGGCCCGTTCGGCCTTCCCGTTATGTTGTGGGTGATAGGGTTCCGACACAACTTGCTTGATGTAGTTTTTTTCCAAGAAGTTGAGTAGATTTTTGTTTATAAATTCACCGCCCCCATCACTGAATTTTTCCGTGGGGTAGTAGGCCCTTTTTCAAAATCTAGATTTAGGATGGTTGTCAACGTTTCCGTGGTATCGCTTTTGCTTTTTAGAGGATAAGCGCCTAGGTATCCGGAGAAGTTATCGATTAAGGTTAGGGCAAATCTATGTCCACTCTTCAATGTTGGAGAGATCGGCCCCATAAGATCAACATGAATACGTTCTATTGCCTTGTTGACTGGTGTTGACACGTTTTTGAACGGGGACTTAGTTATTTTACTCAGGTGACAGCTTTCACATTCAAAATTTTTTATTGCTTCTGGATCTATTTTCACGTTTCCTAGATACTTTTTCATCCTATCTATCCCAGTGTGACTCAGTGTATGGTGTATTTTCATCAGATCAGAGGAGTTTATCACATGACATTCTTTTTCTTTGTTGATTCTTGAATCAATCATTAATAGATTATTTTGAATTTTACCTTCAAATAGTATTTTAGAGTTTTTTTCACAAGTAAATTTCGTTTCTTGATTAGGGTTTAGTTCGGTTTTCAACATAACACCTTGATTAAGAAGAGCTCCGAGAAAAATTAGGTTGACACTCGCATCAGGTACGTAGTAGGAGTCTGCGAGATGAATGATGCTATTGGGTAACGGAATGACAGCGGAACCTTTTCCTTGAATTTGAAGAGAGGCGCCGGGTTTCCCTGTTTTGATTTTGCCCTCTTCTTTTTCATTTAGATTGGGGAACACTTCCTTGATCCTGAACACGTTGATTGAGCAACCACTGTCCAGAATCAACCGTTCCTCTTCTTTTTTTTTAATTTTGTTTAACCCACAGAAGAAGCTGAAAAAGTGTGCTTCTTTGTTTTTATTTTTGTATTTTTCGGGACGTAGTTCAGGATGAACTTCCCAGCACTTATCGGCTGTATGTCTTTTCGTGGCGGGATTATGTGTTCCATTAGCACATTTTGTGCTCTCCTGGTAAAGGCTTGTACCGACTATTTGCTGTGAGTTACTATTCTGAGTACTTGCTCTTAATTCATTTTTTAGTTGTATTAGATGTTCTAGAACTAATTCCACGGTTGTGATTTGACCGTTGTGAAGAATGCCAGTTTGTACTTGATTCAAGGTTTCCGGAAATTTGGACAGAATGAGATAGGCTAGTATGTCGTCTGGGAGTTCGATTCCTACCCCGACAAGTTTATTTAGATGAATTCTTGCGTTGGTCACAAACGACTCAATGGCATCAGTTTTGAAGTTCAAGTACATGAAGTCTAAGAATACCCTTGCTCGATTTGCGGACTGTCAAGAGGCAAAATGACTTTTTACTGCCTGCCATAAGGCTTTCACGTTGTCCTCAATATTTTGCTTCACAACATTTTGGTGAGTTTTTGCATCTAGTTTTGACAGAATGTACGCTGCCATCTCCTCATTGACGTCTGATGTGAGGTGAGCAGTCGTATTGTTCATTGCCGTTAGAATTCCCCGTAGCTTAAATAAGCTCTCCATCTTCGGTCTTCATATGGAGTAGTTTTCCTCTGTACATAGTGGAGTCCCTTCTACAATCGCTTTAAGCGTTATTGATTGGAATACTTGATCACCTGCGGGTCCTGGTGTGCTAATGGCTGCGCTAGTCGACATATTGTTAGGTTCGAGCTGCTGGCTTTTAACCGTGAAAGAATTTAAATGGTGTAACACCAAAACCAGTATTTTTATTTCAAATAACAAGATCAAAGTCAGTAAAAATGAAAACAGCTTGTTTTTAATGAAAAGAATAATAAATGTTGAAACAAACAGGATTGAATAGTTGTGTATACTAGATCAAGTTTTTCAGGAAGGGATCACGCTAAAGAGGAGACCAAGATAGGAACTGAAAAATATTATATTAGATTTTGAATTAAGTTATTTTAGGTTTTTAAGTTGAGTCTTACTATTGGGGTAATTCTTGTTCTTCTATTGAGCAAAACTTTGAGTGAAGACTTATTGAAGAGCTGTTTGATTTTATTTCTGAATGTTAGTTTAATAATAGTGATTAATAGAATGTTCAATCAAACATTACCAATTGATTGAGGACAATTCTTTTATGAATGTATATTGAGTGTTGTAAGTTAGGAGTTGATTATAAAAATCAGTAGTGAATAAGAAAGATGAAAACCGGAATATAAAATCTTAGACTGAGGATTTTGACCACAAGACTGAAGGGTTTGAGTAGTTTCACCTGTCACCTGAATTTCACAGAGAGCTTGAGCTGGTAATAATATAATAATAATGGTTTAATAACTATTTCAACACTAATTTGTCTGTTACACTTGGTGTGAGGTTGGCCCCTTTGCTTATGGCATTAGCTCGTCCTGAACAAGCCTTGCGAAGAATGTTTTGGTTGTTTGAGCCATCCCGATGAGTATTCATGTTTGAGTTTGTTGATTGATTGACCCGCACAGACTTGGGGCACCAGCGGCACTGGTAGGTGAGATTTCCTTTTGGCTGGGGTTTTGGAAAAAAAAGTGGGAAAGTAAGAAAAAAAGTGAGAAAAGACAGAAGTCAGGCACTGACCTGATCAGGTCCTGGATCCTGGGAAGTAGTAAAGCCCAGGATGATCAAAGCCCCCTTTGATTGACCTTGGTTTTCTTTCCTTGACCTTAGAATTTTCAATATCTGAATCTTGTTCCAATTCAATTACATCCACATCTTCATCTGGAGATCCCCGTTTGGATCGGCAAGGCTGGTACTATAGTAATGGATGAATAAATTTCAGATTGGTTAAAGAATCTAATAATGAAATGGAAAATATACCAATCAAGCTTCTCTAGGTGGTTGCAGCTCAGAGTCCTGGCTGGCTGGAATTGTAGTTGGCTTATGGACTGACTGTGATGGTGGTGGTGGTCTGAGTTTCCTGGTGGCCTGGAAGGTACCACTCTTTGGTGAAGGCGGGGAACTAGGAACTACCTGTGCCTGGAGTGTTTGGTGAGAATCACCACCGATTGAAATGAATCCTGGTCACTCCAGTGGGGTTCTTATGCGAGTAGATTGCCGGTTGGTGCTGTTGATGTTGATGGTGGTGGTATTTGTTTGATTAGGGGGGGTGCAGTCACGTTCAGAGTTCATTGTGGATTTACAATGTGGATATGGAATGGGTATTCAAGTGATTAATCAGAGTTGGACTATGCTGAGGCTGAGGATAATTAATTGGAGTGCTTAGATTATTTTTTTAACGGGGGCTTATTTTACGATACCCACCTGGGAGCTGTTTTCTTTCCATGTGAAATAATTTGGTCATGTCAAAGAAAAATTCATTTCTTATAAAAAAAAACCTTTGATTCAACATAAATACATGTGAAGTGTACCAATTATTATTTGAATAGTTAAGAATCAATGATGCAGTATAAATTATTATTACCATATGTCCAAAGTTTAATCATCACTAAATAAAATATGTGAAACAAAATCTTTACAAAAAAAAAAAAACTACATATAATTAACTATTTTTTTTTATTTTTTTTTGTGCTGTGGCTATTATATAGTCAATATCACCATCATAATATCCAACATAAGTATCATCATTCCTTTGGATAGTTTTAAATACATTAGTTGTTTTTTGATTAAGTTGTAAAGAAAATCCCAACCTACTAAATACCGAATTTGGTTGTGGTTGCATGGTAAAATGCTTGTACTCAGTAGCCCTCCTCTTGCAACCCCATCCAAGTGCTCAAAGTTGAGACCAAAGTTACAATCAGGAAAAACAAAGTCACCCCCTAGCACATTGAAACCATCAGCTTTAGTTGCAATCTTTCCAGTTTTGGAATGAGTAGGAATCCACTGCACGAATGCAAATTCAGAAGTATCACTTTTGTCAATATGTGGCTTATTGAAGAAGCCATCATAAGTATAAGAAATTGAAGTTGAAGCTAAAAATTTAGTGCCGTCTTCGTTTAACCTAGTATCTGAGAATGATGGCATGCCCAGGTCCTTCATAAGATGTTGGTTTTTTTGGAGAGCTTGATTGGCATGTTGTTCAAAAGAATTTCCAATTATCTCAGCTGCATGAGGGCCATCAGTAGTCATAAACTCAATAAACCCCACTGCACAAATGCAAATTCAGAAGTATCACTTTTGTCAATATGTGGCTTATTGAAGAAGCCATCATAAGTATAAGAAATTGAAGTTGAAGCTAAAAATTTAGTGCCGTCTTCGTTTAACCTAGTATCTGAGAATGATGGCATGCCCAGGTCCTTCATAAGATGTTGGTTTTTTTGGAGAGCTTGATTGGCATGTTGTTCAAAAGAATTTCCAATTATCTCAGCTGCATGAGGGCCATCAGTAGTCATAAACTCAATAAACTCTTCAAGTTTTGGAGTGATTTTGGGCTGAGCTAAACATAAGCCGATTCTTTCATTTGGCTTCTGGCACTGACGCCAGCCTATCATATTCATCTTCCCACCAAGAGAAGGACTAGTATCTGAGAATGATGGTGTGCCCAGGTCCTTCATAAGTTGTTGGTTTTTTTGGAGAGCTTGATCGGCATGTTATTCAAAAGAATGTCCAATTATCTCAGCTGCAAGAGGGCCATCAGTAGTCATAAACTCAATAAATTCTTCAAGTTTTGGAGTGATTTTGGGCTGAGCTAAATATAAGCCGATTCTTTCATTTGGCTTCTGGCACTGACGCCAGCCTATCATATTCATCTTCCCCCCAAGAAAAGGTCCATTGAAGCTAGAGATTGGGCTGGAAAACGACTTGTGCTTTTGAAAATAATAGCAGAGGAATTCTAGATCATTTATTTCTTTTGGAGTCATTGAGGCAAAAGGTGTAAACTTGACAAATCCAATAAGACAATTGTTTGAATGACGATCAAAAAACATTACTTGAGTGTTGGGAAGATCAAATCGCTTAAATGATGGGGATTTGACAAAATTTATTGCTTTGTTTAAACTAGATTCAGTGAGAACTTCTTTTTCTGTTGATTTTATGGTAATTGAGATGAGATATTTAGATTGAGGAAAAGATTTTGAAAGAGGAGCAAGGGAGCAGTTTTAGTTTTAGATGATTTTATGGCTCAACTCAATTATTTTATTTCATTCACAGCAAGCCAAATATAAAGAAGAATAGAGAACATGTCACATTTTTTGACATGCTACAAGACTAAAAGGACTACCCAACTAATAAAATACTACCCACAACAACATGTGGGAGACAATGAGCACAACTACACGTGCTTAACTTCCTTTAACATAACTAAATATGTTAAAGACTATAAACTAATCATATCTATAATACCACTACACATATTATAGAATAATAATTTTATTTTATTTCAAAGCAAGAGAAGAGTATAAAAAAATATTACATGTCACACAAATGTGACATGTCCATCTGAGAGACTACAACGCGGTCAGGACTATTTTAATCTAATTCATCTGTAACACTAAAATGGAGACAGGATAATAAAGAGGTCATCTTTAACACTAAAATGGAGACAGGATAATATGGTTCATCTGAGACACAACAAGGAATCAGGACTAAATAAAATTAGACTAAACAGCTACCATGTATTTAGACTAAAGTGACTATAAAATTCATCTCAATATAAATAACAATGTTATGAATAAAGAGGACTAAAAGAACTAATATAACTAACTATCACGAATTACATTAGATTACTAAATAAACCACTAATGATAATGACTACCAAGATTAACATTAGAGGAATAATCAAAAACATAAGACTACCAAGTTATGTTTTTGATAAAAACTACTATTTTATTTATTATTAAAATATATAAAAATAAATAAAAATAAATAAAAATAGAAAATATTCAAGAAGGAAAATGAGGATGAAAGCAAAATATAGTGGAAAAACAACACATTGAAGCTAGAGATTGGGCTGGAAAATGACTTGTGCTTTTGAAAATAATAGCATAGGAATTCTAGATCATTTATTTCTTTTGGAGTCATTGAGGCAAAAGGTGTAAACTTGACAAATCCAATGAGACAATTGTGTGAATTACGATCAAAAAAAAATAACTTGAGTAGTGGGAAGATAGAATTGCTTAAAAGATGTGGATTTTACAAAATTCAACGCCTTGGATAAACTGGATTGAGTGAGAACTTCTTTTTCAAATTGAGGATTGAATTCATCATAAAGTTGTACTGGTGAGGGTTTACACATATAAATAAGAAGACTAGTATATTTTGAACTCATGGCTTCTTGAGTGTTGTGTGTTATGGATAATTTATTAAGCCTGGTATATTTTGCCTTATTCTTAAGAGTTTTTCTTTGCATTTTGTACTCCCAATAAGGAGGAAGTGACCTGAAAAAAAGAGAAAATATACAGACAAGAAAACATAAGGATGATGACAAAAAACATTATATCAGTATAATCGAAAAATATAAGACTAACATAAAGATAGATTAAGGAAGGAGGAAGAAAAGGGAGGGGAGGAAGGGGAGGGGGGAGGATGGGAAGATGTCTTCCTAGGCTTATTGGTGATGGATTCTCCGTATCCAATGAAAGTGAGGGGCGGGGCGAGCGAGTCGGACGATAAAGAAGAGGAAGGATTAATATTATAAAAAAAAAACTCACAACTTAGCAGGGGCAAAAGATGATCGGGCTCAACAGGCAGGTGGCTTGGCAGGGCGGGTAGGTAGGCTAATAGTGTCGGATGGCATGGCAAGGCAGGCAGGTATCCAGACAGGGTTGGCAGGTAGCTCTGCAGGTCGTGAAGGTAGGATAGTAGCATTGGGTGGCATGGCAGGGTCGGAAGGTTGCTTGGCGGGTCTTGCAGGTAGGCAGGCAGGGTAGTGATTAGGCGTGCTAGCAGCTTTGGCAGGGAAGGCAGGCAGGTTAGCTAGGAGGCAGGCAGGCAGCAGGCAGGGTGGCTCGGCAGGGGAGCTAGGAGGCAGGCAGGCGGCAGGTAGGCTAGCTTGGAAGGTTAGTCGCTCGGCAGGGTAGCTAGGAGGCAGGCAGGTGGCAGAGGGTAGCTCCGCAGAGGCACGGCAGGTTGGTTGCTCGGCAGGGTAGCTAGGAGGCAGGCAGGCGGCAGG
>KN362108.1:1002-3502 GCA_000785685.1 Uromyces viciae-fabae
TCAATAGGGCTGAGAACTTCATGTAATTGTTGTTGAGCCTTCTTTCTTGCTGCATAAAAAGTTGAGACTGTTGCTAAAATGGTTTCATCTGGGTGAGTTTTTTTTAAAGCTTGAAGAATAGCTGAAGGTTTGAGTCCTGTGTCACCTAGTTTTTTCATTTCTTCAAAGAGATCTTCGGTGAGCTTTCTATTTGTAACATGTGCTGAAGCATCTACTGAGGCTTGATGATTATGATCTGAGCAGGAGACGGTGAACTTCCAGTGGTTTAATTTCTCTTGAAAATATGCTGTGGAAGCAAATGGGCAGTTGTTGAGTCTAGTAAAGCCAGTCTTTGGAGCAGTTTTGCCTTTTCTTAAATTACTTGATGGATCTCCTCCACTTAAAAAGAAAAAATAGGAAAACAAATCATAACAAATAGAAAAAAAAAAAAAGGATAACAAAAAAAAATTTGAAATCAGTAAGGTTATAATTAAATCAAAATGAAAATTGAAATAAAAAAAATACAAAAATCATACCGGTCACATTTAAAAGTCATAGACTTCCCAGCAACAGATCTTTTCATTACAATCACATATCCATTCATTAGAGCAAATTCTTTGATTGATTTCTTGAGGGCTTCAGGATCTGTGTAAATTCCATTTGAGGGAGCAGGAATTTCATATTCAGCTTCAGATTCATCTTCATTTTTTTTTTTTTTTCTACTTGATTTTTTTCTAAAATATTTTTTTCTATTGATTCTACTTGCATATCATTGTCTTGTTCTAATTTATTTTCTTGATTTTCTAAAATTTTCAAACATTCTTCAATACATTTTTTATTTTCTTGTTCTAATTTATTTTCTTCTTTTTCTAAAACTTTCAAACATTCTTCAAAACATTTTTTTTCTTCTTCTATTTTATGTTGATTTTTTGGAATGGATAAAAAAAAATTGTTTTCTTTTTCTCTTCTTCAATTTCTTGTTTATTTTTTTCATATTCAAATTCTTCATTCTTATTTTCAAATTTATTTTTGTCTTTTTGATCTTCTGTTTTTTCATTTTTTTTGTTTTGATTTTGATTTTCAATTTTCTGGTTTTGGTTTTTCAATAAACTTGCTGATTGAGACATTTTTGGGGTTTGTTGATTTGATTTGGGGTGTTTTTGATGTTTTGATTGATGTTGTGTAGGTCGGATTGGTGTTGTGAGAGATTTTTTGCCAAAGACACTGCCAATCTGTGGGTGAGATTTGGCTGACGACTCCCCAGGGGGTTTTTTTTTTTTTTTTTTGGGTATAATTGGGTGGACGACTCCCAAATCAAAATTTTAATTAGTCCGACGACTCCCGTTCTGCGGACACGGGAGTCGCTGAACCAAATTTGGGAGTCGGCACTCCTAAAAGCCCTGTACCAAAGTACAGGGATTGGACTGAAATTTATATAGCTGTTAGATCAACTATGACAGACCCTAGAAAAAATTCCTCCACCCATTTGGGTGAGTTTTGTGGGTGGAGGAATTTTTTTGAGTACATAGCTTTTGCTGTTTTTTGGGGGAACAACTCCCAAAAAAAAAAAAAATTTGGGCCCGCGACTCCCATTTTCCGTGCTGCGGACCCAATGGGAGTTGTTGGACTAAAACCCGGCAGTCGGATAACCAAGCCTCTTTTTTTATTGCTTCAGTATCAACATAACGACCAACTATTTCAAGAGATTGCATTGATTTGCGCCAACCTATTGCCCACATAGTACCAGCACAAGATCTTCCTTCTGCAGCAATTGGACTGATAAATTTTTTTGATTTTTCAAGGAAAGAAAGAAGGTAATTGATAGGACACAATGCCAAAAGCAATTCTTGCCCACTTAGAAATAAAAATACAAATCTTCACACCAAAACAAAATAAAAATAAAACATAAAAATAAATAAAATAAAATAATAATAAAACAAAATCAAAAACAATAAAAAATAAACTCATTCAAGATGCCCTTTTTCCAAATTTTCAAAAATTAAATTAATTCCAATCCAATCTTGTTAAGTCAACTACCAACACAATCTTTATTCCCTTTTCTTTAAAAAAAAAAAAAAAGAAAAAACTCATTAATAATTGAATCACAAATCAATCAGGATTGAAAATAAATAAATAAATAAATATATAAATAAAACAATATTATACTAATAAAATAAAATTGAAATCAATAACAAATTACTCCTTATTATAATAATACATTTTCATATCTTTTTCCATCTCTCTTCAAGAATCATCTCAACCAAATTTTAAGCAAGATCATCAAATATACCACCAACTCTTCCCTTTTCTTTTCTTCTTATATTCAATTTAAAAAAAAAGAAAAAACTTTAAATCAATCACAAATTATTCAAGACCATCATAACAGTTATTAAAATTTTTCACATTTTTGTTGGTTTGTCATAGATTAAGAGAAGATAATTTCCTTAAAATTCTTTCCTTATTTTTCATAATCAAAAACAATTTGCTGTTGTCCATCTAATCTCTTTTGTTTTTCTTCACT
>KN362108.1:6002-14857 GCA_000785685.1 Uromyces viciae-fabae
TTAATTTTTAATACAATCCAAAATAAAATAAAAATTAAAATAAAAATATTTTTTTTTCCCTCACAATTTTAATCAATCCAAAATAAAATAAAAATATTTTATTCTCCAACAATCTTAAATACAAAAGTTTGGTGGAATTATGGGTTAGGTTTATGAGTTTTTTTTTTTTTTGGATTGTGGGTTAGGTGAACAATTTTTTTTTTCTTTGTTTTTTTCTTTATTTTTTTTTGGTTGAATTGTGGGTTACGTTAACCAGTGTTTTTTTTTTTTTCATCCTTTTTTTATCTTTTTTTTTTTTATCTTTTTTTTTTCACTTTTTTTTTTAGATGAAACTTGAGTGAGTTTTTTTTTCTTCATGGTTGAAACCCATAGTGTAGCTGAACTGGTAGCGTAGTGTAGGGTAGCTCAAGACCAACTACGCTACCAGGCAGAAAATTTTCTGTTAGTTGCACCCAAGTTACGCTACAAGCTGTTTTAACTTTGAAAATTGACAACTAACGCTACAGGCTCCCAAAAAGAAAAAAAAATCATTACGCTACATGGTAGCGTAGTGCAAGTACAAATTTAGCTAACGCTACCCACTGCTAAATTTGAAAAATGACCGCTACTCTACATGTTTTTGGTCAAAAAGTGTAACATAGCGTAGCCGCCCACTGTTGTTGTTCTTGTCCTTTTTTTTTGTCTCTTTTTCCTTCTTTCTTTGTTTCTTTTTACTTTTTGAGATTTTCCTTCTTTTCTCTTTTCATTCTTGTCTTCTTTTTCTTTTCTTTTTTTTTCCTGTTTCCTTTTTCATTTGACTTCTTTCTCTTTTCTTTCTCTTTCTTTTTCTTTTTTCTTTTTTTCTTTTTTCTTTTTTTCTTTTTTCTTTTTCTTTTTCTTTTTTTTTTCTTTTTTTTCTTTTTCTTCTTTTTTATTTGTTTATTTGTTTCTTTTTTTTTTCTTTCTCTTTTCCTTTTCTCTTTCTTTTTCTTTTTCTTTTTATTGCTATTTTTCTTTTTCTTTTTCTTTTCCTCTTTTTTTTCTTTTCTTTTTTCTTTTTTCTTTTGCTTTTTCTTTTTCTTTTATTTTTCTTTTTTCTTTTTTCTTTATTGTTCTTTTTCATTCCCTTTTTCTTTTTCTTTTTCATACCCTTTTTCATTTTTCATTTTTCATTTTTTCATTTTTTTATTTTTTGTGAGATTTTTATTTTTTTTTTGGGCAGAAGGGTCATATATGACACTTTTCAGCCCAGAAGTATTGTATACAATAGTTTTTGGGGGGACACTATTGTATACAACTATTCCTGGGTGAATTTGTCATATACGAGGGTTTCTCCCGCGCCATGTCGTATACAACATCAGGGACCCCCCATCTTATTGTATGCAACACTTTACAGTGTCGTATACAATCAAAAAAAGGGGTTCCCCAATGTTGTATAAAACATTTTGGGGGGCCTCCGATGTTGTATATGATAGTTTATATGATAGACTATTGTAGATTTAGCGCACCCCTTATTTTATTTTTTCTCATCATCTCACAAGGGTGAAATAAATTCATGATGCCAATTTTGAGCTCAATATGATCAATTAAAACCTTTTGGTTCCACAAAAATTCCACAAAGCAAAAAAGAAAAAAAAAAAATCAAAGTTAAAAATTGACATTTTATGAATGTTTTCAGGTCAAAAAATAGAGATTTTTATGCACATTTTAAGTGTGAAAACATTTTATTTAATCCCTTTTTTTTTTTTACCCAGGAAAAATTGTCAAAAAAGGTGGTGCAGAACTGGACAAGGCAGTGCAGGGGTGTTTTATTCAAAATTCATTTCTTTGAAAATCTGAAAAAAGAGAAAAATGCTTTGGATTTAGATGATTTTAAATATATATAAATATATATAAATATATATAAGTATATATAAATATATATAAATATATATAAATATATATAAATATATATAAATATATAAATATATATATAAATATATATATAAATATATATAAATATATATATATATAAATAAATATATATAAATATATATAAATATATATAAATATATATAAATATATATAAATATATATAAATATATATAAATATATATAAATATATATAAATATATATAAATCACTTGTTTGTTGCGGCAGTGATAATTTTTGGAAAAAGGGTTGTGCGTAGATCAGTTTGGTAGGTGCAAATTTTTTAGGCACGGAACATTGCACTGCCATCAAAAGGCAGTGCACGTCCAAGTTTGGGTGGTGCAAATATCAATGCCAATAAAAAAAATGATATTTTAATGAAAAATATGCCACTCAAATATATACATGTAAAGACAAAGATATATTTGGAGAATAGGAACTAATTTTTTTCTCTTTTGTTAACATCTGGACTCTACATTTCAGTATCTTCTTGAGAGAGGTGAAAAAATTGGTTGACAAGTGTGAGTGCAAATTTTAAAATTGGGGAATTGTCTGCTGATCAGAAATATCAGATTGAGTTTGGTTGAAAGAATGAATTTCAAGATCATCAAAGTGAATTGGACAAACTAGATTTAGAAAACATGTACAAAGATAAATAATAAATGTAATACATACTAGTTCTCCCAATTTTTACAGCTTGAGTCTCAATTTTGGTTTCTTCTCGGAGGTTGACTTTAGATGTTGTCAAGTGTGGGAATAGAAGTTCAAATTGAGCCATTTTTTCTTGATTAATAGTATTGAATGGATCTTGTTTTATTTTGGGTATCATCACAGTGAATTGAGGAACCTAAAGATGAAATTTTGATGAGAATGATCTCTGAATCCTGTGTTGAAAGAAGGAATAATGATTTTGATGCATTCCCAAGGTCTGACACTAGCGGTTGCCAATTTTGGGTGCAATGTTTCTGGTTTAGCTAATGTTTCTAGTCGAGGAATATCAGACTATAATCTACACCTCTGGAGATTTTAAGTTTCAGACCTATCATATGTTTTTTCTGCCCTTCCCCTGATACTGACTGCAATCAGTTGATCTCAATCATCATGATTGAGAATGCAGTTTCTATGGTATGTTTCCCCCCTTTTTTTCTCTCTTTGTTTTTTGCTTGAAGGTTGAAAGACATGTTTCCTCTCAAATTTATCATAAAAGCATTTAAACTTAAAACCATTTTTTTACCTCCAATCATTGTCAACCAAAAGTGTGTTAGTTCTTTTCTTTCTGATATTCATCAAGTTTTGTGACTTTTAGAATTTTGTTTATAGTAGTAAATATCATATTACACTCTAGCATTATTAGGGTGCCTAATTTTATAGATATATGATATATTCTTCCTCCGATATATATTATCTTAGCCCATCATGAAAGGATATATGCAGGATAGATAAAAGTGAAATAAGTGGAATTTTTTGATTAAGAGTTTGATTTGAATCATCTATGGTTTCATGATTCAATTTGTGTTTGCAATTATGAGGTACTTTATTTTCTATTCATTTTTCCATAAAAATAAGTTTTATTCTGATGATTTTTAAATTTTCTTTCTTTCTTTCATAAAGTGAACTTTGAAAAGAAAGTTAAAGATAAAAAATCTAGTATTAGTCTTATAACAAAAACAAAGTCAATCATTCCAAAAGAAAACATCAATCGCTGTATTGGAGAATAGTATCCTCTTGGATACTATTCAACGTCATCTTGAGAAGACTGCATATAATTGCGTGTCACACATGAGTGACACCAGCGGCACAAGTTGTTGTTTTTATTGTCAAATGGCTGCTCACATCTTGTGGCAGCTGATTTCTATTTTTGTTGATTCTATTTTCTTTTACCCTAGAGCCCCCTTACATTATGCCAGGGGGTTTCTTTTTGTTTTCTATATAAGTTCTCTCTTCTCATGAAATTAAAAATCATTGAGTTTGAGCCTCTTTTATCATCAACCATCTTTGGTAAAGTCCCCAAAGCTCCTCTTTCATAATCTTTCTCTTCATTTTCTTAATATTATAAAATGTCCCCATCATCAAGCCTCAAAAACTCTTCACAAGTTTCACTTGATTATCAAAATTTCATGCTTGTGTAGCTGCTTGGATAATTAATAAAATTCTCAGGTCCGTTATACATTTCAATTCAAACAAGGGTTCAGGCGATAAGCAAAACTTGGTTTGAGAAATGAATTAAATTAATCATTTGTGTATGTATAGGACCCATTCTTCATGTAATAATCAAACATGTCTGTGGATGCTTACATGCGTGATGCCGATGATGAATTAAAGTGTACGAAAATACGATAAATGGGCTTCAATATTCCATAACTTTGGTACCTCGTTTGCGTTCTTGCTTTAAAGCGTCTTTATGTCTTCTGCGCATGTGTTCGGTCAACTGTGATTTCTTTTCATTATGTTCGGATTCAATTTGAGAGCTGAATAATTGGGCACAAAAGAAAAAAAGTTTCATGCATAAATCAGTACTTCAGAGTGAAAGTAAGTGGAATTTAAATGAGCATCCATACATTGACCCAGTTGTAAGAAATGTCCTCCAACCATCGGAAGATGATGATAACCCATGAGAAAGCCAATGTTGACGTGCACTCTCTCGGGCCTCGGATGATAATAAAGAATTGATCACCTGAGAGTCTGGATCTTCATTGGTAGGATAAAAGAAGAATGGTCCTTTTCTTTTGGCAAGTTTGACTGAAGAGTTAGCCCGTGATGCAAGAAAACTAGAGTCGTTTAAACGAGATGGGTGGATGAAAGCTTTAGAGTGCGATTGTTTTCCTTCCCGTGACTTCTCAAGTGTCATACCAAGGGCTGACTGAGTGACATCCCTTTCAGAACCTTCATTGACTGCAAGTATGTCTTCATCCAATTCTACTCCTTGTAAAGCATCATTTAAGCAGAAACCATTCTTCTCATCTTCTTTGGCCTTAAACATATCTGTCAAGTTTGATAACTGAACTTCAGATGTAACATTTCGCTCCTTATTCTCAACTGAGCTACCACCTCTCAGTCGTAGAGGAGAAGTAATTGGGAGATCTGCTGAAGTAGATTCAATATCATTTTGAGAGATTCGATGACTGGTTGCACATATTGACTTTTGCAGTTCCGAGGCTGTGGTTTGAACTCTAGGTGAATCAGAATCCTCTTCTTGCACTATCGCAATTCCAGAGTTAGCCGAGAATCAACAAACGCGACATATATTTCTGAATAAAGCTTACATTCCAAGCAGCTATTGGTATGTCGATTGACAGTTGTAGTCGTTGCCTTTGCTGAAGGTGGCGGAGGTGGGCTACTGGGCTCGATTAAGTGAGAGTAACAAGGATTGCATTTAGAATTTATGCCCGCTAGCTTTGTAAGCGTGTATTGAGAGAGTTGCACTCGCTCTTCTTGAGTGCTGTCACTATCTTGCAATCTCCAAATAACTTGCCCACTGTCGCTGAGTTGACAGTTCCAAATAGGTCGTGTTGATTGACTCTCTTTGAGGTTTTTTGCTCCACCGGCAAACCCCAAGTTGTATTGCTCAATAGATATAGCTCTAGGTCCGAAGAGGTGAGTTTTACGATGTTTAATAGCGGCTCGGTAAATTGTAGGATCAATCCGAATACGGCGAGCACGAGTTGGGACTTGAGAAACGCGGGAGTTTTCTTGTGGATCACCTTCCTTGGAATGAGTTAGATCCACAGGAGGCAAGGGCCGAAGAGGACGGGTAAGGATTGGAAATATTGGAAGCGATGTTTCTGGGTCTTTTTTCCATCCCTGCAATTTCCGAGCGCAAAATGATCAATGAGGTAGATAGAACAAGTTTAAATCAGAGGTAAAGTGATTGAAATCTCGTGTACATTAATCCCATGTCGACTTTTGAATTTTTGAACGGTCATCAATTCCATATTTGTACTTTGATAACCTTCAATCCCTCTTTTACGGGCTCGAAGTTTGGCCAGTTTGCGTTCAAGTTTCAGAGCCACCTTTTTTTCAAGCTCTTGTAGTGCTACTTCATCAGGATCAACAAACGTATGAGGAGGCAAGTTTTCTTTTTCTCTTTTTGCTCGATCAATGTAATCTGGTCTAGCAGGTGCAATCCTGATAGTGTTTCCCTTGTAAGTTGTACCAGATAATAGGTTCATGCCTGTAAAACAAGCCAAACAGAGACATGATGAATATTTTGTGTTCTCGATACTATGTCAACTCTGTACTTACACCGCTTGATCTGAGGGTCTGTTGAGAGTATATCAACAAAACCATAATGTAATGGGGAACCTAGGAGAAGGAATGGAAGGAAAAAGAATAAACAATATTAGCACAACTGGCAATACATGGATAGAATAATGTAAAATTTGACGCAACCATTTTCATCTAGTTTCCCAACTCCATCTACCTTTAGGACGGTACCAAATGAACTAAACCTTTTTTCAAGGTCTTGGGGGAGAATTGCTGGGCCCAGACCACCAACATGCAAACGAAAGGTTTTTGGTGTTTTTTGATCGTTTTCATTGGTAAATTCTAAATTATAAGCACAAACTTGGAATGTCAGTTTCAGAAAAGGATTTAAACCAAGCGGAATAGCAAAGTGTAGGTTTTTTTACCAGATGTTTTCATATTCATTTAGTTGACTGAAGAGGTGGATGGAGCTCTCTTTCCCCTGTGGGAAATACATACACCACGGGTGCAGTTGGACGTCCGGTATTTGGTCCCGCGGATTGGTCCCGACCCCGCATTAGGCGGACCCTTGCTGGACGGCGGGATTGAAAACCGGACCAAGTCCGATGACCTTCCCGCCAAATTCGGGGGTCATTCAACCCTGACGTCGGAGAAGAGCCCGTGTGTCAGGGTTTGTCCGCCCAACCCTCTGGTCAGATGGCGAATCCGCAGGACACTGACATCCATTTTTTTGGCGGACACTTTTTTTAAATAATTAATTTATTTAAATAATAATTTTTTTCAAAAATATAAAAAAAAATTAATAATAAATTTATTTAATAAAAATAATTATTTTTATTTATTTTTTAAAAAAATAATAAAATTTTAAAATAATTATTATTTTCAAAATAAAAAAAATAAAAAAAATAATGATCATTTTAAAAAATGAAAAATATTTAAAAATTCCATTTGGGTGATTTGGTAAAATGATGAAGAGAGGATCATCACAATATGGATGAAAAACAATTTCAATCATCAACTCAAAAATAAAATAAATAAAATAAAAAATAAAATAAAGAAAGAAAGATAGATAAAAAAAAAACTGCAATGAAAACAAGTGACATGTTCTAATGACGCTTGTACTTCTTCAATAGTGGGCATGACAATGCTGTCAACTGCTATGTCTTTGAAGACATGGCCATGGCCAAAGAGTTCTTTATCTTTGTCCATGACCATGCGTGCGTGCCTGTGAAAAAAAAAACATAATTAATATGGTAATTAAGAAAGAAATTTTAAAAAAAAATATATATTTATAGAAGACAACTTACTTTTGTAAAAATAATGTTGGTTTATTATGTAGTATGTCTAACCTAGTGTCAATTAAGTTCCATTGACTTGTACTTTTACCTGCATTCTTTACCAAAGGTGAGACAGTCTCAAGTCTCAGGTAGCTCATTCAAATCCTGCGCGTCCAGGTGATTTTAACACCATCAGAGGCATTTTTTTCATGCTTTCCAAGCTCCTTGTGGACCTGTTTAACAATAAGATAATTTGTTATTCACTATTTGATCATAATAAGAATATGTAATACTTACTAATTGAATTAAATCATCAAGGCAAGGAACTGCCCCAGATGTGACATTGCGTCCATTGTCAAGGATATTTTTGAGTAGCTTCCAAAAAAATAAATGAATCAGCAAAGGGGTCAGAATTACAGAGGTAAAAAGGAAGTACTCACCAGATTTCTTAATTGTTCCCGGACATGCTTTATTAAAGAGGCTGTAGTCTTCCGCACGTCTGATATTGCAGTCGGATCATCCTGTAAATAGCCCTCAGGCAAGTACTTTTGCTTGAAATCATTTGGTTGTGCGTCGATAGCATCCTAAGCAATCAAAAAGGATTTATAAATGTTAATAATAAAAACAAAACTACCATGGATGATAAGCAAAGATTACCTTGGTTAGTTTATTGAGTGATCTCTCAAGAAGATCACCTCTTTGGTTGGTGGAGGAGGTGTATGACTCTATGTCGCTCTTGCGTATCATGAACCTAGCTTTCTCGCGGATGAATTCCTAAATTTAGAAAATAACAAAAGAGAATAAAAAAAAAAAGTGATTGGATTAGTAAGAGAAAAAAAGTCAGATGAAATCAAGAAAACATAAAAAAAAAAAAGACTCTACCTTTCATGATTGAATAATAAACAAAAAAGAAAAAAAGAAAGCAATCGGCATGATTGAATAATAAACAAAAAAGAGAGAGAAAAAAAAGAAAGCAATCGGATTAGTAAGAAAAAAAAAATGAAATGAAATCAAGAAAACATATAAAAAAAAAGACTCTACCTTTCATGATTGAATAATCAACAAAAAAGAGAAAAAAAAAAAAAGAAAGCAATTGGATTAGTAAGAAAAAAAAAATGAAATGAAATCAAGAAAACATATAAAAAAAAAAACTCTACCTTTCATGATTGAATAATTAACAAAACAGAGAAAAAAAAAAAAAGAAAGCAATCGGCATGATTGAATAATAAACAAAAAAGAGAGAAAAAAAAAAAAGAAAGCAATCGGATTAGTAAGAAAAAAGAAATGAAATGAAATCAAGAAAACATATAAAAAAAAAAGACTCTACCTTTCATGATTGAATAATAAACAAAAAAGAGAAGAAAAATAAAAAGAAAGCAATTGGATTAGTAAGAGAAAAAAAATCAGATGAAATCAAGAAAACATATAAAAAAAAAAAGATAAAAGAAAAGAAAAGACTCCACCTTTAATTTCACATTAATACTG
>KN362109.1:523-14011 GCA_000785685.1 Uromyces viciae-fabae
TCCAAACAAAGAAAAATCAATTTCACCTTAATTTCACCTTAAGAACTAGTCCACAATAAGAATCTTCCTACAACCTATCTCAAACCTCTCGGAACAAAAACATTTTACTTCGATTTATCTCCCAAACATCGAGGGAAATTCGATTAAAAAGGAGTTGAAGGGAAACTAATTGCTTTTAATCCGACCCTACTATTGTATTGAATAATTTTGCCAAATGGAACTATCAACTCATCAAAACACGTGAAATTCATAAATAAAATCGAAGAAACGGATCAATCCAACCAAATCGATCTCGAAATCATATCAGGAACTGAAAATCCTGCTCAAACAAATGAAATAATTGAAAACAATCAGGAGAATCCCCCTCCTGTTGATGACATTCAAAATGCCATGGAAGCTAGTCAGGCTGTGTGTGAAGAATCTCAATCAGAAGATTCAGATCAAGAAATAAGTAATCAATTAACTGAGAAATCAACCACGCAACGTGAATTAAGAAACAGATCTCAAATTAAAAGACCCTCATGTTACGACGACTATGTTAAAACTCATTACACAGGTTTCCATCATTACTATGAACCTAAAAACTTGAAGGCAGCTATGAACTGCTAAGACAGGAAAAATGTCTCAAGGCAATAAATCTAGAACTGAAGTCGATTGAGGACCAAGAAGTGTGGGAAAATTACTAATCAACCCCAATTAATCCGTTAAATAGCACTTGGGTATTCCGTCTCAAGGACAACTGTCACGGTGACCCAATTAAGTTTAAAGCCAGACTGTGTGTCCAGGGCTTTAATCAGATATACGGCTTGGATTTCGAGGAAACATTTGCCCCTACGGGCAAAGTTACAACACTTAGGATGTTTCTTCTTCACTCGTTAAAAAAAAATCTTAAACTAATGCAATACGACGTCAAGGGGGTGTTTTTGCATTCACAGATAAATGAAAGTTTATTCATCAAAACACCTGAAGGGTCTAGTCGAAAATCAAAGTATCTAAAACTAAAAAAATCATTATATGGACTCCGTCAAGCTCCTAAAAACTGGTACGAGCTTCTTATATCTTGGATCAAGACAAAAGGCTATTAAGAATCGGCTTGCAATCCATGTTTATATCTATCGAACAAGTCAAATGAAGCAATCTTTTTCCATGTTGATGACTTACTCGTAGCATCAAATTCAGAAGAATTAAAAATAAATTTTCTAGAAAGATTTAAAAATTCATCATCTCACAAACCCAATACAATTTTGGGGATGTTATTCGAGCAAAATGAAAATGGAATCTACTTGTCACAACCAAAACATATTGAACATGGTTTAGAAGAATTAGGTCTGACCAATGCTAAAACCGGCGAAACTCCATTAACTCCAAACATCAAGCTGTCTGAAGCCTCGGATGAAGACTTTCAAAAATTTAAGGCACTGAATATAAACTACCGGAGTGCAATCGGACCGATGAATTATATTGCCAATCTTACCCGCTCTGATATATCTCTCAGTGTGTCAATGCTTTCAAGATACTCGACTAAAACCTGGTTTAAGTCATTGGAATGAAGTCAAGAGAACATGGAGATACCTCAAAAGAACAATAAATTTAAAATTAACCTTAAAAATTGACTCTTCATGCAACATTCCGTTGAAAAGCTTCAGTGACGCTTCCTTTGCAGATGACCCAATTTCTCTAAAATCACAATCAGGATAAATTTACCTGGTACATGGTTCAATTGTGGCTTGGAACAGTTCAAGACAACGTAACATCGTGGAATCTACTACTGAAGCTGAACTAAATGCTCTCTCTGATGCCTATCATGAAGGAATCTGGCTCAAAAATCTATACAATGAACTCTGGAATGCGCAAGATACAATTTTTCATCACTTCATTGACAACAGTGGTTTGGACAACAAACTCAAGAAATTTGGTTCAAACTCCAAAACCAGACACCTAGATATCAAACTAAAAGCTCTTAGAGAGCAATTAAATTCAAATAAAATCAAAATACATCTAGTTCCAACAACTGAAATGATTGCAGACTGCTTAAACAAACCTTCAAACAAAGCAATTATTCAAAATCTTACCAACCTCATTCACAGAGAACATTTCTCTGAAAAAGTAAGCAAGATCTCAGAGGGAGTGTAGGAAATCCTCTGTCAAGACCGTGGTCACAAAAATTACCTTTCACTAACATGTCACTAAATAAAAATTTAATAGTTTTCTAAAATAAAAATAAATCATAATTACTCATCAAAAACTTTCAAAAACATCATCATGGAAAACCATCAATCTTCAACACTTCAAAATCAAATCGAACCTTCTTTCTTTCAATTCTTTTCCTTTTCATTTTTTTTTTACTCTTTCATATTCTTTTCTTTTCTTTCTTCTCTCTCAAAATCGACCACTGTCAATTAGTCAAATATAAAAAAATCTTTCTTGGTGAGATCTTACCTATTTTTCAGAATTAAACTAAATCATCTTTACTCACATTAACATCAAACAACTTCAGATATCTTCTCTCACCAAAACCCAAAATCAACCTTTTCTACCCTTTCTTTATTCTCCATCATTCTTTTGTATCGAGTTGGTTACATTTCTTAAAATTACTTTTCTCAATTTTCTTTTTCTTGTTTTCTCAAAATCATTTTTCTAACTCATTTTTTTTATGAAATAAAAAGTCTATTGCATCTAGAATAAACATCTTTTATAATGCAAAAAAAGAAATATATTATCAAGCTTTTATTCTTCCTCACATTCAGACAGAACAATACAACTGCCCCTACAGATTTATTTTTTGACAACATTGTTTCCAAATGGATCAAACCAATCTATATATAGACTAAAAACAAGGTGACCTGGCTGCTTTGTGAATATTTTCTTCTTGTCCTTGCCACCTACCAACTTCTGCCATAACTCTCCCCCCCAGATATCCCTTATCATACCATCGTTTATCTTTTGATGTTTCAAATTTCCTTTAATTAACTTCTCAATCTTGGGGAATAAAAATATTATTATTGCCATCCATGTATTTGAGCTTTGATAGTGAAAAGCTTGAATTGGTTTCTTGTTTTTTGAATTTCCTGATTGCTAAATGATTAATTCTTCATCAAAATGACTTTGGTTTTTTGTCAGCTGGCAAGTAAAACTGAGTCACCCCTTGATTCACCATCATTTTACTAAACCATCTGCAATAACAACTTTATATACATTTCTTTCTTATCTCAAGATTTAGCTTTTATTTTTATTGTTTACTTGTTATTTTCATGTTTCACACTCATTTCACTGATTTTATTATTAAACTACTTTGCATATGCTTATATCTATTCAATCTTAAATAAGCAAACCTGATATATAAAGTTGTACTTACTGAACTCTAATGTTCTCTAGATTTTCAGAAGAGAAGTAATCATAATCATATTTTATATTTTAATCATCCCTCTTGAGTTGAAGATATATCAACAAATCACTATCTCAACTAGCCTATTCCTCTCAAATCAACAAATCACTGCTTGGAATTAAAAGCCTGAAACTCTCAAAACTTATCAACCTTTCTGTTAGAAGACCTCAAGCTCTGGGTTAACAGCTTGGACTTCCTCAAAGGCTGACATTTTTCATTACCCAAATGCATAAAAAATAGCTTGCTATTTGAGAAAAAATCTTTGGGGAAGTTGATTGGCATTCAATCTTAATCTTTTTATTCAGCAGGCATCAGATAATGGATAGAAGTGGAAGCACTCAGGACAGCATCTTTTTTTTTACCACTTTGTTTTCAAGACCAAGACACTGAATCGACGTTGACCTTTTCAGGGGAATATCCTTGAAGATATTGTCAGAATAAAAGCTGAATTCCTTGCCTCAATTCAAGCCAAGGTACCAGAAAGAATGAATTTCTTTCTTATAAAGTGGTATCCATAAACATGTGGTAGGAGCTTTGATTTGACATGGCAGGAAAGTGGGATGCTATTCCTTCATCATTACTTATTGGCACATGAATAAGACAAGATATTAATTCAACACAATGACAGAATAAATTTTGGGCTGACTGGAGGTCATCTCAATTATTCTGGGATACTCATAAGCCAAATTTGTGCTGGTGGTGCACATATTTATTGAATCCTTCAGCCTTTGAATCTCGATTTTGTTAATATTTAGGGTGTCTATACTCCAAATCTAGAGTATGACGTCTATAGCTTGCTCACCCGGTACTCTAGTTTAATTCTTCCTCACCAACTCAGTCTCAGAACAATCCTTCAAGCATTGTCTTCAGTTCAAGTACTGAGTTAATTTGTCTCAGGATCAAGACTCAAGGGTTATATTAATCTTTATTTCATTTCTTTTATCTCTCATTTGTTATCATGATAGGCCTAATTATTTTCTTCTCACTTCAGTGTCTTCTTGTAGCTTTATTATCATTGATTCTCTTCTTATATTCAATTGCCTTCTCCACAGTGTGTTTCTTTTCTTTTCAATGTAATAATCAATTCTTTACCTTCTAATCAATTTTCTATTTCTATTCTCCTTTTCATTATTTTGTTATTTTCTCATTTCATTATTTCATTATTTTATTTTACTGAAATGAAATGTTCTTTTAAAGACTATAAAATTTTCACATTATCAGTATGGTCGCTCAATTGAAAAGAACAGAAATTAGCTCACGATGTCGGACTCCGGGGAAAAGCTCTCTTCCAAAACAAGCATTCCAAAATTAGATGACCTTAATTATCCATTGTGGTCTAGTAGAATGAGAGCCCACTTGAGAAGCCAAGAACTCTGGAAAATATGTTCTGGAGAAACAGTTTCACCAACTGAAAAGAACAAAAACGAGGCAGCAAATATACTTATTAGTCATTTAAGCAACAGCGCTTACAATGCCGTCGTCACTATAGAAAACAAGGACAAACCTGCAGCCATTTGGAGTGCGATCACTGAAATTTATGCTTCCAAATCCGTTAACAATAAAGCTCGCGTCTGGCTTAAAGTCATGCGTTTTCAGTATGGTGGTAATCTTAAAGAATACATTGAAATATGTCAAAAAATGATTAATGAATTTGCTATTGTCCAACTTGGCATTCCGGACAACATTATTTCTATATCTATTCTAGCAAAATTATCTAAAGACTTATGGAACGTGGACATAGATAATATTATTATGAACAATAGCATTATTTTCTTTCCAAGCAAAACCCTTCAAAAGCTTCAAGAACTAGTCTATATGAAGCAAATCAGGGAGGAGCCAAGTGAATCTTCTATAAATCCTAAAGATGAGGCTGGCGCACACAAATCTGAATCCCGTTGAGGTAAAAATCCATATCCTTGTTCTCAGGGAAAACATAATCCAAAAGCTTTCCATCCAGAATGGAAATGCTTCAAATTATCTGATAAAGAAAAACTAGCTGCAAAACCTAAAGACAAGGGAGGAGAAAAAATCGCTTCTTTCAACAATGATCCTGAATACTGTAAGAATTGGAGAAACTGAAGATTGTATTTCCATCAGATATTCCGAAACAAATTATTAACACTATATACAATTTTTATGGGCATTGAGGAAAGTCAAAACAAGTGAGAGAAGAGCCTTTTACCTGAAGCGAGATCAGGTAGTTCAAACTCTCTTTTCTTCCTCGCGTGCGAGATGATTGAGATCAGAGCGGCTTGAGTTCCTTGCTCTTATTCTTTCAATGCAAGCGTAGTGGCGCCTTGCTCTGCTATAGCTATGCACGATCAATTATGAGCTTAGTGAGAATGCTAGTTCTCTGCCTCAGTGAGTTTAGTATAGTGAGCTTAAATATCTTCCGGTTCTTCGACCAAGATTATGTCGCTAGGTGGGGTCCAATTATTAGTGGACTGCCTTTCGTTTTCTAGTCTTAGAGCTATGAAACGTGAGGTTAGTTTCAAAAGCATCTTGTGTTATTATATATGAACACAAGTGCGTACTTCTCTGGGTATGGTACTGAATGAGTTGATTCAACTTCCAGTTGTAATCTTTTTGTTTGGCCTCTGCTATTTATTGAGTGGATGATGGGGGTAAGAGCTGTCAGCAGCTCGTTCATCTTATATTGCTTTGCAGGGTCATTCAGAAAACTTGAGACGTTACATACCTCCTTGGGTGTTTACGTCTTGAGTCAGCTCTTTGGCTTGAGACTCCTTAGGCTCTATCATCCCGGTGCTGCTATCCTTTTTTAGGACTAGCGCTTCGGGTGAAGGCTCCGATACTGTCATCGGTTTTGTTTGGGCAGTTGTCCCAATTGGTTGTTCACCCGGTGCCACCATCAATACTTTGACAAATACAAGAAATTCTTGGCTTGCATTATTGATGGAAATGAGGAGCCTAAACTAACTATATTAGACTCAGTAGCCTCGCATCATATGGTCAACAAAATTAAATACTTTATTAAATCAAAGAATTTCAATATTCAAATTAATACAGGAAATCAAACTCACCAAATGAATGCTGCTGAAATGGGGGTATCATACATGAAAGAATCTGTAGAAATCTGTGCCGACAGATAGCGATACCGGTGAGCTCTCCCGGGTCCGGTTCCGATCCCAACAAGTGATATATTGCAAAAACACTAACCTGTGCCGACAGATAGCGATACCGGTAAGCTCTCCCGGGTCCGGTTCCGATCCCAACAAGTGATGGAGAAAGGTTCCGGTGCCGAATGAGACTAAATATACGATATATACTCAAATACAAGTATGTTTGTCTCACTATTAGGTTTAAGTTATGTCTAACCAGGTTCTAAGTCCATAATTATCATCTTGCATAGCCATACTCTCCAACACTCCCCCCCAAGATGATAAATTACACCGATCACAACCCCAATCCCAGCTTCCTGATACCGTCCTCCACCTTGTTTGGTCCCAACCGTTTTGTCATGATGTCCGCTAGTTGATTTTGTGCCGATGTCCACTTGATTTCCACTCTATGTTGCCTTATAAAATCATTTACAAAGTAAAATGCTCTCATTAGACTCCTTGTCTTCTTCCTAGATGTGTTATCAGTTGCAATTAAAATGGGGGTTTCATTATTGCATAAGATCTTCAAAGGAAGTTCAAAGTTAAACTCAGAAATTAAGTTCGCCAAGTGAGATAGAATTCCGGTTCCATCGGAAAGAGATAGGTACTCCGCAACACATGTAGACTTAGCCACAACTGTTTGTTGTTTGGCTGCCCAACCAATTGTGTCTCCAAACAACTTGATGACATGGCCGGATGTTGATCGTTCGTGCTCTCCCCCCCAATTTTTGTCACTCCACAGATCCATTCCATCTCCTTTCCCGCCAAAGACTAATTTCATTTCCTCCGTTCTTTTTAGATAACCGATCAAAATATCAAGTGCCTCCCAGTGAGCCCCCAAAGGACAGCTCGAATACTTTGCTAAAACATTTACCGTGTAAGTCAGATCGGGTCTAGTTCCCCCAGAAAGGTACATTAGTGACCCAATAAAAGACTGAAATTGAGTTTTGTCAACCGCTTCCCCTTCGTTGATAAACAGTTCCGTATCCGGTAGATTATATCTTTGCGGAAAAACTTTCCTAGGATATGATTCCAATATTCGACTGGTGAGCAATTTTTGACTTAAAAAAATCTTTCCTTCTTCCTTTTTTACATCAATTCCAACAATCTTGCTGACATTCTCCTCCCATTTGACCTCTAGATAAATCATCATAGCTCCTTTCACATCATCCACTAACTTTCTTGACGAATCCACAACTAGTCCATCATCAACATGTAACCAAATGATTACAAATCCATCTCGCGCCTTCAGAAAATATAGAGAAGACTCTATCTCGCTCATCTCAAAATTCAACCGCTCGACCGTTCGTTTGAAATGAAGCCACCAGCATCTTGCTGCTTTCTTCGTACCATACATAGCTTTCTTTAATCGCATCACTTTCCCTTTCAGGTCTGGACGAATTTCAATCGGTGGCTGTACATAAACCTCCTTGGAGATTGGGCTATACAGGTAAGCGGAAACAACGTCAAATTGAGCAGTAATAAGATGATACTTGTTAGCTAACGAAAACAATAATCTCAAGGTGTTTAGACTAGCGGTAGGTGCATATGTCTCATTACAATCAATACCAGGACGTTGGTTGTAACCTTTGGCGACATAGCGAGCTCGATATTTTTTGATGGTGTCGTCCGGATTTCTTTTGATAGCAAAAACCCAACAAGCGCCCAGAGTCTTCATACCCGGATGTGGTTGTATTGCCTCCCAAACTCCCAACTTTTCAAATTGACTGATTTCGTATTCAGCGGCTTCTTTCCATTTACCCGCCTTGTTCAACAACAAAGCTGACTTTATATTTTTCGGAATACCATGTTCAGGGAGTTTATCTAGTTGTTTAATCGTGATTCTCTCTTCTTCTGCGATTTCTTCTGTCGGAACTTCCCCAAGTTTGAGGACAATTTTCCTACAAACAACATCTAAATTTTCTACCTCAACCAATTTATCTTTTACCTCCAGTTTCTGATATTCAGGGAAAATAACCGAAGTTGAGTGCACAACTCGCTTTTCACTCGGAGACCACAGCAAAAAACCGGCACCCGCGCTTGGGTAAGATAGCATGTAACACTCCATCCCAGTTTCATCTAGTTTTGATTTTCGTCGCTCTTTCGGTATATTGACAATAGCCTTTGCGCCATATGGGAATAGGACATTCAGATCAAAATCACTGTCATACAGCAATTCAAACGGCGATTTTCCTTCGGACCGACTGTTTGGCAACCTATTGTGTAAGAAATTTGTGTTGAGATACGCATAACTCATAAGTTTCTAGGCAAGAAACTATTGTGAATCATGGTTTTAGCCATGTTGCCGATAGTTCGATTACATCTCTCGGCTTCACCGTTCTGGGCCGGATGGTAAGTCGCTGTAGGTGCTAGTTGCACCCCAATCTTATCTAATTGGACCTTTAGGGGATAGATATATTTGGGAGCGTTGTTGCACTGAATAAATTTTGGATATCGGCCGACTGTGATGTTTAACTGATGCAACCAGGACATAATTTTATTGGGTACATCTGTTCTGGTCTTCAACGGTGCACAGAAGACATATGTGCTCGCATGATCCCTCATCATCAACACGAACCGATTGCTTTTGATTTCATCTTTGAGGGGACCGATCACATCAGTGACACACAGATCTAAAGGTTCTTCACGCTTAATACCGCTACCAACTCCATTGGCTTTCTTGTTGATTGATTTTGACTTCGCACATCTTGAACAAAAAAAAGATTTCCACTTCTTCTTCTCAATTTCATCGGGAAAATAACACTCAAGAAATTCTTTTACCACTGCTTCTGACACGTGTCAAAGGCGACAATGCCATCGGTAGGGATCAAAAGATGGTATTTGAGAAACTTTATTTAATTTCAGAGGTTCTTTGCATGTTTTGACAGTCCAACAATAGTTATTAAAATTTGTATAAAACTTTGATATTTTGTTCTTTCCAACTAGTACGACATCAACACCAACATGCTCAACCCCCCATCCTGCTACTACTATTCTCCCAGTTGACAAGATTACGCCTTTGATCTCATCGCAGTAGAATACATTGTCGATCTCAATCGTCCCCGTTGGAGTCGGAATTCTCAGCCTACCAACAGTGTCAACAACAATCTGTTTGTCAGGCGCAGCTAGAGACATGATTGACGGTATTTTGAGCTTTCGTGTTGGTGTGAAAAAAGTGGAGGGACCACTCACGTTGATGGTGGAACCCGAATCAAGTAAGACTTCTCCTTCATTAGCTTCAACAAGATCGAGACATCTGACTTTCCCAACATTCTTGAAGTTTCTTTGATCAAGCTCTTCTAAATTCATAGCTCCAGGTTCTTTCTTAGCTAGATCATGCCAGTACTTGATGCAATCCGCATACCAATGGCCAGGAGTTTTACAATAACGACATGCATGCCCGTATTTATCAAGAAGTGAGTCCTGGGCCGGCTTTCCTTTGTAGTATTTTGCTTTGGTAACTGACAGCTCTGGTTGATTTACTCCCTGTGGGGCAACGTACTTCGATTGATAAGGACGAATCGCTGCCGCCATCATCTCGACATCGGAGGGGATGGTCCCTATAGGTAGACTCTTGCTATTTTTTTGCTTATTTAGCTGATGCTGTATGATGGTTGTTACATTGCTATAGCTAGGAACATTCAAGGTGTCATTCAGATGTTGATCAACCTGGAATTCAAAAGTTTTCTTGTCAAAACCGCTAGGAGCAGTCGCTGTGGCCTGTGTCATTAACCCAAAAAATTCTTCGAGCGAGACATTCATTTTCAAGGTCTGCACAATTAACGAATGCCAGGATGCAAGCCACGCCTCATCCGAGTTGCTTGGTTGATCCATGAGAGTTCGCATGCTCTCAAATATGGTGAGTTTATGTCTTCGATCTGAGCGTTGACATTTGACTTTTAGCAATTGAAACATGTCTTTTGCATCTTCCACTCCACCAGACTCAATGATACCGAGAAAAGTTTTGTCGATTGTATTCCGAATGAGGACTGCAATCAATTCATTCTCGTCGAAAGCTATACAACCAAAATTCGTGATGTCGGACAAAAACGACGTTTTAGAGTGAAACGCCCGGCGTGATGCACGATCCAAGCAGTTCTCCCATTGCGTGAAATTTGCACCGTCAAAAGTAAGTAAACAATTTTCAGATTAACTTCATTATATACATCAAGAGGAGATTTGATAAATTTCTTTAAGACTAGATTCTTCTCATCTTCACCACGTGTATGCGGTGGTAGATTGGACAGCTCCGTGATTTTTGCTTGCATCAACAGGAGCTGTCGGTTCATTTCTTCCAAATTATAACCAGCCATCCTTTCAATTGGTACTAATAGATCTGATTCTGTTTCTTTACTTTCTTCGCTAGTGTTGCTTTCCGAAGGCGTTCGGTAATTCGGCATTCACTAAGGGCCTATCGTAACTCGCAGAAAACACCGGGGAACACAGAGCTTGGCTTTTAACCTGTAGAAATCTGTGCCGACAGATAGCGATACCGGTAAGCTCTCCCGGGTACGGTTCCGATCCCAACAAGTGATGGAGAAAGGTTCCGGTGCCGGGAGAAATGAGACTAAATATACGATATATACTGCGGCAAATACAAGTATGTTTGTCTCACTATTAGGTTTAAGTTATGTCTAACCAGGTTCTAAGTCCATAATTATCATCTTGCATAGCCATACTCTCCAACAGAATCTTTCGGCGCACTAATTAAGCTTGAAAATGTCCTGTTCACTCATGAATTAAACCGACCTTTAATATCAATCAATCGACTCTTCAAGAAAACTTGTGCTATCAAAAACAAACAACTTAATTATGAAACAGTTCTTGATGATCAAATACATCTAACCAGAAATATGGTCAATAATTTATATGAGCTAAGAGATCCGTTTGTTCCAAAAACAGAAGTTGAATCTTACAATTTGGTAGTTGACTCAATTGATTGGCATTCAAGGCTTGGACATCCAAATCAAACTTATCTTAACAAATTATTTCCAAATATCAAGCACAATGAAGCGTGTGAGACTTGAAAAATGTGCAAACAAACAAAGCTTCCATTTTCTGGAAAATTCAACCCCGTTTTCAATGTTCTTGATGCTATCCATTTAGATTTAGTCGGTCCCTTTCAAAGTCGCTCCGTAAGCACATGTCAATATTTCTTGACCATTGTAGATCAGTTCTCCGGTTTTAAGGCAGTTAAGTTACTCAAACATAAATCTGAAACACTTGCAAAATTGGAGGATTTTGTAATTTGGGCTCAAAAAAAAACCTGGAAGAGTGTCAAGAGGATTATTTCCAATAACGGCGGTGAACTTAAAGGGACCTTCTTTGAAGAATTCTGTCAAAAAATGGGTATCAAACAACAATTTTCTCCGCCATACACCCCACAAAACAATGGAATGGAAGAGAGGCCTAACCGTTCTATTGTCAATAAAGCCAAATGTCTTTTGGCTCAAGCAAACCTTTCTCCAAGATACTGGGCTGAAGCAATCGTCACAGCCACTGATCTATGCAATCTTTTACCCTCTAGCACTCGTCAGTTCTGTATTCCATACAAAACATTTCTTGGAAAAGATGTCAATCTCAATAAGCTTTGTTCTTTTGGTTGTTTATCTTATGTACTGATTCCAGACTCTCTTTGAAAATCAAAACTTTCTCCGACAACGGAAAAAGGAATCTTGCTAGGATATGCAAAAAAATCTTCATCTTACAGAATCTTGAAACTTGAATCCAAGACTGTCTGCATTACTTGGAATGTTAATTTTGATGAATCCTCATATCCCTCTCTTAAAAATGAATCCATTGATGATCCATTGATGATTCAAATTCCCAATTCAATGCTTTTGATCAAATCGGTTCTATTGAAGATGAAGAACCCAAAGTCTTTCCTCCGTTTCCTGAGCAAGAATTTGAATACCTTCCCTCCAAAGAAATAATTGGTGATATCATCTCAAAGAATGTTGTGTCTCACAATTGAAGGGGGGTACAGGTTGATTCAAACTCTGTTGATGTCGATTCCAAGACTCTCACCTTCAATGAAATTCAATCTCAACCGAATAAACATGAATGGTTGGAGGCAATCTCAAAAAGAATTTCCAACATAGAGGCATATGATGTATGGGACATAATTGACAAATCTAAGAATGAAAAACCTCTTAGCTGCACTTGGGTCTTCCATGTGAAACCAAAATCAGAAAATCAACCCAAAGAGCACAAGGCAAGATTGTGCGTCCAAGGATTCTATAATAAAAGGGCATTAAATCACCCCTGCTTAGCAGGCCCCTACGCTCAGGGCATTTAATAACCCCAGTTTCATACTGGCCCCTGTTAGATTCGAAGGGTTGTTCAAAACCACCCCTATCTGTGAACAGATAGGTCCCTTCTACCAGAAAAGGGCTTTAAATAACCCCAGCTCAGCTGGCCCCTTTTTAAAATTATATATCATTTAAATATATTAAAAATATATAAAAACATTAGAAAAGATTTAAATACACATGAAAAATCTTACCATACACTTCTTGCACCGTGTGTAGCTAGTAGAGTTAGGCTCTAGGCATCACATAGGCTGACATACTGCATTCTTTCCATGTAACTGTTTTATCACAAATGGTCCCACAAAAGCTGGTTTGAGCTTGGGATTACCTCCTAAATTATTGAAGTTAACTGTGGATAACAAGACTTTGTCTCCAATAGAGAAATGTGGTTCTTTGTGAGTTTTATCCCACCTTGTCTTATTATATTCTACTGCTTCACTTACACATTGAGCAGCATATTGTCCTACTAGTTCAATCATTTTCTTGAAATCCAGAGCAGTAGGATGAATGTGTATTAAACTCTCATTGATGGAAGTCTTTGGGGTTCAAGGTATCCATCCTCTCTCCAAAATATAAGGTATTTCATTGGTGGAGGAGGGCTTACTGCTGTTATAAGCTATTTCTAAGGCAGGTAGCAAACTTACCCAGTCATGAGTATATCCATCATGATTTT